>VZTO01027523.1:401238-506588 GCA_013400615.1 Syrrhaptes paradoxus
AGCACTGGAACAGGCTGCCCAGAGAGGTTGTGGAGTCTCCTTCTCTGGAGACATTCAAAACCCGCCTGGATGCATTCCTGTGCGATCTGATCTAGGTGTTCCTGCTCCGGCAGGGGGATTGGACTAGATGATCTTTCGAGGTCCCTTCCAATCCCTAACATTCTGTGATTCTGTGATTCTGTGGTTCTGATGGAACTTCAGGATTATTGTATTTCCAAAATTATTCCTTAGGGAATAAATTTGCCTTCATGGTAATGGAAGGCAATAATTGTTTTCTCAAGTAATTCTTTCTCTGTAAATATCTGCTTGGGAAACATGCTGATATCAATAATTTAATCTTTCACATGCTTTCTAGTACTCCATAGAGTCTAGTTACACAGTAGACCATGAAATTAAGTTACCACAAGGCACAAAAGGAAAAACTGTCTGTGGTATTACTACACAATAAAGAGAGCTATTACATCACCTTTTTGCTGTTCTGCCCTTGAACTTCATCATGATTTGGAGAGTTTGAGTTTCCTTGCATCTGTGAGTAGCTGCAATTAATGCAATACCTTTATGGTATAAATGCCTGTAAATCAGATGCCAAGACTGAACGAAAAATCTCTAGTTTTGGATGTCACATGTTGTCAAAGCCTCAGATATGAAATATGAATGTCCTATAAGCATTGTTTGAAATGCTTTTTAAAACATTTGGCACAAGTATTAGTGTATGACAGGGAGGGAAGAAACAATGGTACAAAGTGGGTTATGCCTAAATGAGTTGTATCAACATGGGCCAAATACAATAAGTGATTAAAAAGACGCTTTTCCCCTCCACCCTTACAATGGTCTCAACGTCTTATGACTCGGTTTCCTCCACATGACAGAGCAGGTAGCATTGTTTAATTTGATGAAGAACATTGTGGACGATGCACAAGGGCTCTGCGGGGGTTGTTACAGTGGCAGGTATTACCTGCGTCCTTTACTGACGCTCCTCTCCTGGGAAATGCTGTGGTCTTCCATAGACTCCAGGAAAGCAGCAAGCATTCAGCCCTCTGACGGAATTTTTTTTTTTACTTTTTTTGGTTTTCATTCTTGCTATTTATGTATTCAGAGCAGATAGAATATATAAGTTTTTAGAAAGAAAAAAAAAAAGATGTAATCCCCACCAGTGTACGTTGTAGAGTGTACATTCAGAAATTAATGCAGCTGAAGTTTGATTCAGTAGCTTCATGACCCATGAAGATTAATTTACATTATTTGATATAATAAATAAGATAAATCTTACAACAATCAATATAACCATGGGGGTTTTGTAACCATGGAGTTAAGCAATACTCTAAAAGAAAGCTTTAAAATGAGGACATATATCAGCCCTTGCTAAGGACTATAGGAAAATTGTGCTACAGAAGGAAAAAAAAAATATAGGTAAATAAGTTGGGATCACTAGCAGGGTGACTAACAAGTAACTCTTTTTAAACGCTGTTTTCAGAGCTTCATTTCACTGGCTTATCCAGACAGATCAGATTGCTTTTTTACCTCAGTATATAAGTGAGGACTGTGCCATTGCAGTCAAAGTTTATGAGTTTTATTTTGAAGACTGTGTGGTTGGCTGGTGATCTGTTTATGTATTGACAAAGACAGAAGGATGTTGCAATTTTACAGAAGTAAGAAAACCTAGTCAAAGTTCTGTAACTGAAGTCAAAGAAGGTCCATATATTTTAAAGTACATGAAAAAAAATGAATGCTTGAATTTTAAAGTGTTGTGTTTACTTGTATATGATTATTAAAAAACAACAGGTAACAGTGTTATCAATATTTTTTAGATGTGTGTTCAAACTGCATAAAATGTAAATTGCTGAAATCAGTTATCAGGGTACAGGAGGACAACGGTTACTTAAAGAGCGTCAGATTCTATGGTCTTTGAAGACCCCTCTTAGTGTACTTTAAAACTTCCATATTTAAGTGGAACGTAGGAGATAAGCTATTAAAAGTATTTTTTCTAATCAAACAGAAAAGATTTTTACCTAACTTCAGATATCTCGATTATTGTCTGTGAAGATCACTGGCATCCAAACAAGAAATGGAAGGGGGATGAGAAGGACCACCTACCTGCCAGGCTAGCCTGTATACGATATACATACAGGGAGACAGACACTGCTCGCAGAAGCCTGACATCGAGTGCTTCACTTCTGATGGATGGATCTGAAACACGTAACTGTGTAGTAGGCAATTGCCACACTCATTTCTGCCTGCCCCAGAAGTGTGTTCAGAACCCAGTATCGATTTGCTAATTTAATCAGATGTCACTCAGGCATTTATGATGTGTTGTATCTTAGTGTTTTGCAGGATTTTTGCTTAGGAAGCTCAGAAGTCTGTTTTCTAAACGATTTCATAAAGACAAAATTTGAAATTTCTTTCATATAACAGCACAAATAAAATTTTACAACCTGCAACTGAGTTCCTGTGTTTGTTTCCAAAGGAGAAAAACAAACTGAGAAAACAGTTAGTCATTGGTAATGAATTCTAGAGTAATTAAAAGAGTAACAATTGCAAAAGCGTTGGTTCACTGGATCATATTGAATCTCTCTTCTCTTTTCAAAAGAACAGTCTGATGCTTGGATCCAGGTTGTCTTCTGTCCAACACAGATTTCTTAATATCCTGCTTTTTTTGTCAGCCTTGTTATTGACTTTTAGATCCATTATAACTGAAAATCAATCTGAATATAAATCTTAGTCCTCAACAAGCTAAAATATTGGGAAGGCTGAGATTTCTATCCCAATTTTTAAGCGTTTCCACATAGCTCAATAAAGAGCTGCCAGATCTCCCAGTGTACTAGCGATGTTGGCAAGAGGAGGAGCTGAAGATGAAATGCTTTAAGAAAGCTTAAATAAGAACAGTGAATTAGAAAATGGTGCTGAGAACCTATAAACAGCAACAAAAATGTTTATGTCCTGGGTTAGATGTGATGTTTCTACTCAACTGTACTGTGTGCCATATAATTTTACAGCAAGGGAAAAGTCATTTCCTTGTTTTTTCTTACTAAATCCTTAAAGAGAACAAAAAAGTATGAGATGTTAGATTATCCTTTCTTATTCATCTTAGTGGAGAGTTAATTTTTAACCCTAATTTTGTCCATTTTAAAAAAGAAGGCTCTACAGAGAGAAGTGGAATTAGTAATAAATTAGACTAAGATTAAAAACCAGCAACATTTCCATTCTGTTCTATATTCACTGCATCCTTGCTGTGCAATCACTTAAGCATTTGTATCACAGCTTCTCCAGCTGAAAAACTTATATACTCTCTACAGTGATCTTTGCCAGGCTTCTGTCTGTTTTTTTTTCTCCTCCTAAAAGTGAATGGATTCAGAGTGGTTTTTTTCTGAGCTGCTTGAAAACTCTGCAGCTCATTGCCTGCTACTGGAGAGAAAGATGACTATTTATCTTATGATATTCACACGACACAGCAAAAGCTCTTGAGAAAAAAGGTAAGATGAAGCCTGTTGATCAAATTTACTAGAATGAATTCTAACAAAAGAAAAGAGAAAGAGTAGTGTGGAGTCCCAGAAAGGGAAACACATTAGGTACCTCTCAGCAACTCAACTACAGTGGAGCAGACTTGGTCTTAACATCTTATGAGGCTGAGCAAAAAAAATGTTGTTCACACGCACACATACATGGTTTAAGATATCATGCCTTTGATTATTCAGCATGGATAAGATGCTTCCAAGCTGATGATGAATTTCATCAGACTTCACCTGGTTTTCACGTGTAGGGAAATAAGTTTTCTGCCTTGCAGACTGAGATTCAAAGCAGGAGTTTGCATGAAAGACTAGTCAATGTTCAGAACCTACATGAAAGAACACAAGTTTCTGATTATCTTCAGCTGGTATTTTGGACACTTTAGTATTTCAATAAAAATGGCAATGTTGTTTTTCACACATTATTAATTATATCATCTCATTTTGCAATACAAACATTTAAATTTAACAGCCCTAACCATTTAAATTTAACAGCCCTAACCACCTTTGAGAGGTAGGTAAACCAGCCTTTTGATAAGGTCAGTTGGAGCAACTAAATGGAAAATTCTAACAGACAGCAGTTTTTAACTGTCTGAAGGCAATCCTTGCAAAAATTTTGTTTCCAGATAAGTTAACTATCTAAAAATTAAAGTTCAGATTTTTTTTTTTAATTTTCCATTTTCTTTAAAATGAGGAGAGAAAAAGAAAAGAAAAATCAAGGTGAATTAATTCATTTCTGTCCAAGTAGTTTCAGTACCTCTTGTCAAAATGCAAAAATGCAGTTTCTCCATCTACATTCCAGGTAAGATCATCTTGTCCCATTTTAGCCATTCCAACCAGATTTCTCACAGACACCAAGGCTGTAATTTCCTGTGATGGGACATACTGGGCTTTTACAATTGCAGATATTATACAAGCTCATTTAAATAGCTACTTATGGCCCACAACTCTGTTTTTGGCTGAGGTGTGTGAGTCTAGTACAAAACTGTTTTGTCTTTATGATGATTTCTTTCAGCAGCTTCCACAAAGAAGACCATGAACTATGTGCCAGCTCTCACAAATCCAGCAGCTGATACAGCACTGAGGTGGCAAAGCTTCACCACCAAATCAATCCTTAAAGGCAGAGGTATTTTTTTCCCCCAAGGAAATGTCCTAAGTGGAAAATATTTCTAGTTTGCTACCAATTTAGTGATAAATACAGACCAAGTAGGCTAGGAAATTGAAACTATGTCATTCCACCAGAATTTTTCCACTTTTTCAATGTAGCTATCAGGAACCTTAGCAAGCCAAAGGAGAGAGTGCATTGGTCACACCTGTGATCACAGGCTCCCTGAATACCTCCCTGATTCTCTAGCACATGCTTTTTCTGTGCAGCAAATCCACTGGCAATTAAGAGCTATATGGAGTTCATTAATAAGTAACAGATCTAGATTTATGATCTTCCAGGGAAAGCTTCAATTTCCTCCCAGCTTCCTCCCTCACACAGTGTATTGACATTAGAAGCAAGAGAAAGAGAAAACAATGATTTCACACGCATCTCTTATCATATCTTCCTAAACCATGTGAAGACGAACGTGGTATAGTTTTCACGGAAATAAAAAGCAGTTGTGGTAAAGTTTAGTTTCTTTTGCAACTGTGCAAGAAACAATTATATCAGAAGCAATGACAGACCTTGTATTTCATTTAACTATACACTATATATATTATAAACACATTGCCAGAAAAAGTGCCATTTACAGATGAGCCTAACTCTGGCAAACTTGACCACATATAAGGAATTATTATTTCTAATCTATTCTTGCTCCTGTTTCTGTTCCTGGCATACCCACGTTCCGTGATACCCAAGGATGACAGAGGCTGAGGAGCCTATGCAGTCATGGCAGCTTTTGCGCCATAGAGCAGCTAGCAGGCTGCTTGCTCACAGTTTGGGCAAAACGGTGCTGCCTTACAAAGGGACACTGCAACTTTTTATCTCCAAGCACCAACAAGGAGTAAGATGCAAAATAGCACCTCTTTGAGACATGCCAGTGTTCTTCCTCAAGGATGTTTACTTACTTCTACTCTACTTCTCATAGGAGGCCAGAAACACAGTATAGCCCCAAGTATAGCTCTTAAATGTGATAAAATCTGTGTGGGTCAGCATTAATGACAACCAGAAAAGCTTGATATCCCCAACAGATATTTTAGAATTGCCTGAGATTTTTAAATTTAAACAAAATACTTCTGTATAAACCTCTCACACAGACTAACAAAAATTATTAGAACATAGAAAGCACACTTTTTTTTTAGTATTTTGAAAGTCAGTAGTGTACTTTTAAATGATTTTTTAATTTTTAACTAAGATCCAGTAGCCTAGAACCTATAACACTTAGGAAAATTGTTGAATAAGGTTTTTTTCTGCATGTTATTTTCACTGGTTGACCTCCACTCCCAGTAAAGCCATTTGAGCTATGGTCAATAAAGTTCTAATTATTGAGATCCATTAAATCAGAAGAGTTACTATCGAGCTCTATTAGGAAATGAAGGAACAGTAGTCTTGGCTCAGATAAATTTCCTATAACATCTCCAAGTGCAAAATAATTTCTTAGGCACATTAAGAGGCTTGACTCCTTAGTTAAATCTTCATGTCCACTTTCCCTGCTCATGAACGTGAAATAGAGTTCGGAAAACCTTTGTGTTTAACCAAGTATGAAACTTCTCTTCCTGCATAAAACTCTTTTTAACAATTTCTGGGTAATAATGTTAATAAAATAATAAGGTTTAAGAATAAATATGATCTCTAAAAGCATAGTGTTAGTAAAAGGTATTTAAGGTCATTTTTCCTTTTAAAATGACACATAAGGCATAATGTATCTTTTCTTCCTTATACAGATGGTTGGTCTCACCTTTATTCTCCCCAGTGCTTTGGAAATATATCTTTACCTACATTAGCTGTGTCTAACTAGCAGGTCCTACTGAACTAGAAGGCACTACGTTTGCTGTACTCTGATCTTTCTGCATATCTTTTCCATCTGTGAAGCAATAGTGGATAACTTGTTAGAGAACTCCACCAGTTTGGCAGCTGGTCTGAGCTACTGCAGGCTCCCCTCAGACCCCTCTAGCCTGTGTGCTGCTGTGCCTGTTGCACAATCAGACTTTTCAAAAGCTGATCTGGGCACTGGTGCTGTGCCTCTGGAAAGCACATCACGGGGTGCTCAGCAGAAGTGAAGGGCGATCAAAGGAAAGTCTGAGCAGCTTTGTGACACCAGGTAGCTCTGGTAAGCTGCCACAGCACCTGACAGAAATTGGAGAGTTTATCCCTCTGCAGAATGAGCTGGTGTATCCTTTGCCACTGTCAGGATGCCCCACTGTTGGGCACCTCCAGCTCTCTCCAGCCTTCAGCAAATGCCCACAAAGCCCCAGATTGTATCTCCACTTCTGCCCCATAGCAGAAGCCTGTAGGCTCTAATAGAGCTGGCAGAACCCCAACAGCATGACTGCTCTGCACGTAGTTCTGCTTCACTTCTAAAAAGTTTGGTAAAAAAATGTCTGTATCACTTCCATGCCACCTTTGACATCTAGAGTGTTGAAGGTGTCTCCAAGGTAGACAAAATACTGCGCACAAACAAGATCTTAAACATTCTAGATTCATCATTAAAAGAAAAAGACTCATAAAAAATATGCTGCTGCTCATATGACAAAAGTCAAGTGTCAATATTTAAATGGTTGTATGTTTTAGTTACTTTGCTGCCAAACATCATTTTACTTGATATTTCTTGGTTTACAGTATGTGTGAGTCAGCTGTCATCAGGAACACATGCCAATCTGCAAACAAAAGCAGACAATTTGCTAACAAAACAGGATGGATACATAGATTGAAAATTATTTCTCTTTCATTTAAGGCCAAATTGGTTAACACTGGCCTCCAAAATGGAAGACATGTCAGTCAACAATATCTCTCACCATTGTTTATTAATTCAGGCCTTGATTATTCTGTCAGAGTCAAACTGGCAGCGCATCTATGGTTACACATACAGTGTTCATAATAAATTATAATGATTTGTCATTTAGTTTAAATAGCTATTTACACAGTAAATTATTTATGTAATCTGTAATATTAACAATACTCACATAGGACTGCCAAATATTTTCTTGCAGAACTGTTTTTCTTCTCTTATTATTCTCCAAGGAAAGGAGTCTCTGGGTCCTCTTGATTTTAGTCTCCTTATAGCTACAGAAACTCGTTTTTTTCTGTTTCTTTGAAGAAGATGTCTTTTCACAACCTTGAACTTACTTATCCAACCTGATTTTCCTATAACCCTCACGTCTTTGACAGAGTAAGATTCTTCCCAAGGAAAATGACAGAACCTGACATATTCTTATCCATTCAGTGGCTATTTTTCCTTAGGCAGCAGCTTTTTCCTTGTCACAGATTTTTCTCAACCTATCTTCACGCCTCACATTTTCACTTGAACCTGAAGGCATGTCTTTGCAGATTTTGAATGCTCATCCCCAGGCTTTCTCACATAAAGAGGTGAGAGGAATGAACTACATCCCCAAGTATTTCTCGTGTCTTTTAGAGGAAGCACCTCAATAAGCCCACATTGCCCACTCCTTCCATTTGCAAGCCTGCATCTTTATGCTGTCTTGTGCCACCCTTCCCAGGCCTCAGTAAAATGGATGATTTAGGGAAATACAATTGCTAACTTGAACTATAACCCCCGGGAAGCTGGATGAGTTGTCTGTTGTCTGTATAGGCAATGTTATAAAAAGTTCTCTGCTCACTGCTATAAGATAGGAAAACCATCCTATCTTATAAGGTCTCATATCTTCACATCCCAGTTGCTAGTTTCTCTCTATGTAGCAATACAAACCTTTCCCATGGAAAATCACTGATTTCTAGTCTTATTCCCTTTTCTCTCCCTGCCTGTCACACTTAACTTTGGTTTCAGAAGTCAGGGAGAAAGACACTTATTGCTGTGCTTTAGGTACTCAAGAATCACTCAAGTTCTTGCTAACGAGCTCCTTAAGTTTAGATAATGCAGATGTGTAAACCCTCCTTTCACACTTGGTGGCTGCATAAAGGGTTTTGCTTTGAGCCTGAAAGCTGAAGGAGCCTTTTGCCAGCTTGATATCTGATATCAAAGATGAGTTTTAAGTAAGAGTTCTCATAACTGCTTGCAAAAGCAGGCAGCAACTCCTTCTGACAGGAAATTTGGTTACTGTTGGTGCATGTGTGTACGAGTGTGTGTGACTGAATGGGTGCGGAGAGGTTTTTGTTTGTTCTGTATGTTGAATACAGCTGCTTTGTTCTTTTTACTAAGCCTTTTTTATTTTTTTTTAATCTTTATGACTAAAACTCACCTGGAATATGTGCATCTCTTGTTGAATTATAAAATGGTTTGAAAAAAATATTTTTGTATCTTTAAGGTGGGTTTTGGGAACAGAAGGAAGGGCTTGCACTTATTGAGGAAGAAACACCCACTGATTACTTTGCTGTTAAGCAATAAACTACTTTAGCAGTCTTCTTGTGAACCTTTGTTTTTTGTAATGCAACAGCATAACTGTAGGTCCAGGTATGAGTACCTCCTTTGCTGTGAAGAACTATCATTATTATAAATGTATCGTCAGTTTGGCTTTCTCCTGTCTGTAACAGACTGCTCATACTGACAGGATCCATATGGCCTTTGGGACAGTGCATTGCAAGCCTAAACTACAATTATGTTTCATTAGCTGGAGAGGTCAAAAATCTGTTTCATAGGAATTTCTTGAAACTGCTAAAAAAATCCCTTATAAACATTTTGCATTGTATTCAGAAATTTAATTGAGAAATTATGATACAGAAGTTTCTCTCAACTTTTCAGAATGGAATTGACAGGACAATGGGCACTTGTAGCTGCTTGATTTCCCGGCACCTCAGTGTGCAGCATGTATGAAGGCAGTGGTGGCAGGAAGAATATGAGCTACCCAGGCAGTGATGTGGGCTTGCTAGCAAAGGACAGGCTAAATTAACTGGGGAGACATACTGATTTTTGTAAGAAAATATATTATAATCAACATACTCCTGATGAAGACTTTGCCTCTTCAAATTATCATTTTCTAGCCGAAGACTATTGCCCTAAAAAAAATATGATTAGCTAATTAGGAAAAAATCAGTTTCACTTTTTCCCTACAAAAGCTTAATAGCTTTGTAATTATAAAACTACTGCTAAGTATACCTTAAGCATGAATTTTTGAGAAGCTTGAGGTAGACAAAGGAACGTTACTTGAAAATGCAAACCTTGAACCAGTTTTTACTGCTTTTTCCTTTGTGCTATTCACATTTAGCTTTAAGACAGTTTAATTCTTTCTCTCTGAATCTGGAGGTGATTTTGGATTAAAAGACATGTCAAACGTGTTTTGTGGAATCAAAATTATAGAAGTGTAAAGGAAGACAGGCTGATATTGTTGTAGCTATGGAGAGGGTACCAATTATTGTCCAGATAGATGAATAATTATTTGAACTGTTTCCTGTGCTTGGCCAAAGCTCAAACACAAGGTAGACTGGATGGAGGAGCAAACACTGAAAATGTAGAAGTGTTGCCTCATTCTGAAAGCAAATAGTGGTGCTGCAGAGCCTTCACTATTAATGGCTGTGCCATGTGCACTTTATTAAGAGGAAAGATTGTCTCCATTAGATAAGGTGTTATGGAAGTGCAGACATATGTCTCTGTTAATGGGCTTTTTTGTACGAGTCTGATAGGGAAATAAATGTGCCATGCTCAGAGTGAACTCCTGGTACAAATACGAGACACAGTGGGGTGAAAGACCTTGCTGGCTGAGGGTCGGGCATGGCAGCTGCTGGAAGCTGAAGCAGCTGGGGTGCAGGGGGAAGGATGGGGTGCTGGGGGGGGTGGCACAGGGCCTTCCCAGCTGGACGAGGGCACCATGCTGGAGCTCACCTGTGGGAGCTTGCAGAAAGGAAGGATGTCACTGGAGGGCTGCAAGTGACAAAGAAGGGTGAAGCAGCTCTGTGGGGGTGTCTTGGGGGTGGAGGAGCTCAGGGGTGTTTTGAGGTGTTGTAGGAGATATTGGGGAACTGAAGTCATGCCTCGAAGGGCCTCCTCCACCCAGCCTTTCCTGGGTCCTGGCAGTGTTTGCAGGTGCCACAACAGCAAAAACAGAGTCAGAATCTCATTCTGCTATCCTGGGAAGATAAAATGTTGGGATGAAGGAGACCAAAGGGGGCTGCAAAGGGATTTCTGTCATTGCTGCTAGTAAGGTTGCCTGCATGGCAGGAGCTGTTTCTGCCCCTCCATCCTGGCTCATCCTTCAGTGCTGAGAAGAAAAGCCTTTGCAGAATGGTCCTTTCCCTCTCCCTGTCCTTGGGCACAGAGAAAGCCAGTAGCTTCCCACCCTGGCTGCTGGCAGGTGCGCCCTAAGTGGGGCACAAAGCAGGGTGACTGGGAAGCCTGTGGGATGGACACCGACGTGGGAACCTCCCTGGCTTTGATTTGACAGATATTTTTCTACTAAGAACAGTTTAGGTATAGATCATCCTTCCCTGCAGCAGGGAGGGGAGTGTGAGGAGCTACCCTCATCCTTGTATTTTCTGTAATTTTTGTTTCTGGGAAGCATCTATGTTATCATATCACTCAGAGAATAGAGGCAGCCTCCTCAGTTCATTTGTCAACAGCAGCAGGTCGTGAGATACTCCGTCCTACATCATGCCACTGAAAGCGTCCCAGGCCTTTGAAATTTCTTTTCTCCTGATAAGCTTCTGAAATGTGTTGTGTTGTCTACCATGTCCTCTGACACGATAGAGCTGAAATAAATGAATAGCAGCTTTGAATACTTAAGAATGTGGCCTCTTGGCAGTAGCAGCTGGAGGGATGAGGTCTCTGGAATATCTCTTGCCCAGATTATTTACATCTCAAATGACTCCTCTGAGCAGCGCTCCCTGACTCACAGGCACAGTTTGCTCTTGCCCTTTTACGCTGCCTTGTAAGTGCCCAGAGACACTCCTTGGTCATTGTCGGTGGGGTTTGCAGACAGCTAAGAGCAATTTATCTCACGAATGATCTAAGCCAGGGAAAAAAGTGAGTTGCTATGGCAAAGCCTGCTTTTCACAGGTAAGGATGCTACTTTTCAAACCACTAAAGACTGGGAAAATAAATATTTCAGTGAGTTTTTTTTTCTTGAAGTCACATAATCATACAAGTTCTAGTCATGCTGATAAACTTATATCTAATCATCAGACACATTTTGTTTCATATCTGGTATTCCATTCAAGTAAATGCTAAGTTTTTGCTCTCTAGAGAAGGATTTGGACTTGAAGTATGCAACACTTTGGAGGTAACTGAGCATTTATGTTGTGGCTCCTTTGGAAACCACTAATAAAAAAAAGTCATTTTTTCACACATTTAATCTCCTAAAGCCACAGTGAATAAAGAAAGATTAACCACTTTGCCACTGCTTTGCCACCATAATCTCTTTTTCTGCTGCTATATATTTGTGTCTGAAGTTATACAGTTCAAATGAGTGTTAGCTACTGGTATGAAACAACAACATTCTTGTTTGCCTGCTGCATAAAGGCAGCTCTTGAAAGGAATGAAGTTATGATGGACATGGATCTAATCATCCCAAATCTCTTCTGCAAGCCCGGTGTTTACTCTTTTTCCACAAAAAGAAATGTGGGTGTTTCAGATGGTTGTGGCCACTGAGGCTGAAGAGTAGGTAATTTCCCTGTCCTATACAATGATGATGTTTAAAATACTTTTTAAATTTGTATTAAAAATTTTTACAAATCATAATGGCAACGTTATTGAGAAATGAGTTCAGGAGTACAGGAAGGACATGAACCAGGGTTTCCCTCATCCTGATGAGTGCCATGACTGCTTATTCCTTGTCTGTTTTCTATACGTCTTGTTCACTATTTTTTTCTTCATTTGATTGGAATTCCAGGCTGAAACTTTCCCTGGAAAGGTTTTTAATTAAAAATTGCTTAGTTGAAAAATTCCTAAGAAACTTTACTGGACAGGTTTGGCAGTATAACCCTGGTCATTTGGATTTGACCTTCAATACAGCTTTAAATGTCAAATTAATTGTAAACCACAAAATCTCCATGTTATGTGCACTGAAACCGTCAGCAGTATTGTTCCAATTTAAACTATGTTAGTAATTTCTTAATTTTGTGAAGGAAAAAAGATAATAAAATATGAAAAAAAATTAAAAAATTTAAAGGGTTATATTTGGTTTACACTATTTGAATTTTCATTTTCCTATTGCCCTTTTTTTGTCTTATCAGAGTGAAATTTGCAGCTACTTGTAGCATCAGCTGAAGATCCATTCTGCTCCCTTGAGTGATCTCCTTGCTGCTTACATGGTGGAGACTTGTGATATCTTTACGCACTCCTTCTTTGAGAGTCCAAAGACCCAAATAGCGTGGGCAATTGTGACATCAAGGAAAACACAATCTGAAAGACCTGTCACCCGTTTTTCTTTCAACAGCTCCAGAATACAAAGAAACAGGAGCTGCACTCCACAGGGAAAAACAGACATCCAAAGGATTTTACTCTCCAGTCAAAGCATGGAAATGCTGAGAGACTGTGAGCATTCCTATGCGGATGTCAGAAGATGGACAGGGGCTTACTTTGCTTCTGCACTTTAAATCTCCTGGACTTGATCCAGCTGCTCGGGTGAGTGAATCCTTGTGCCTGGCCAGGCTGGAGAGCAGGGAGATGGGTTGGGGTCTCCCCATAACTCTCCTTGTTATCAACAGGGTGATTGACAGTGGCATGCTCAAAGAAAGAGACCCACAGTGGTTTTCACCATTCAGGGATAATTTCTTCATTTCCTGCAGTGGTCTTATTGCAATGTCCAGGATAGCATGGCCCTAACTTTAAGTATTAGGTATAGTAATGTCCTTTAGTGTATAATTGAACATATTCTTACAAGAAGTTATCTTCTTAAGTCACAGTCTTCATTCATGTAGTTACTTGCTGTTCTCAAAGACATTTTGTGCCACTAAACTTTTTTTTTAAAAAAAGGTACAATTCCCTCCATTTTATTTATTCATAATCTGCAAACCATTTTTAATATATGAAAAAGATATCAGCAATTATCCTTCAAAGCCCCATTTTTAGCGGAAGTCAATTATGCTGTACATTTAGTACCCAATTATTCTGTGTCTGTTCATACTGATGGCAATTATTCATCCCAGAGATTTTAATAAAAATATGTTTTGTAAAGTATTCTTTTTCTACTTCCTGTGTAAATTAACAGTGTAATGGCAGAAAGCAGCCCTTGGCCTTACACATACTGTTAAGAATATCTCCGCTGTACCCAACCACCGAGCAGAAGGCTGGCACGTGAAGCTCTTCATGAAAGAGTCTTAGAGATCCTGTAAAGCCATGCATGGGTTTACTTAAGTAAGATGGGAAGGTGGACAGGGAGGATGGAGAGGGTAAGGTCTCTGCAGCACCAGACTTCCTCCACGGCCTTTTCCACCGAATGTCACTCTCTAGCCTCAGGGAGGGGATGGTGGTTGGAAAGGCACATGTAGGTGGCAACATGGGGATGGACATTGACTGAGGTTGGCCAAAGAAGGACCAAGAATGAATGTACCACCATAGAAAATTCAGAATCACTTTCCTGTTTGAAGAGATAATTAACTAATTTTTAGACAAGGAGCGAAAAATATTGGTCTTGTGCAGTGTCAGAACCCTTTTACATTTCTGTAACTGATTAATATATTTTCTTTGTCCTGTGTTTTTCTTTACTTACTAAAATTTGTGGCTTTGCAGTGCAGAAGTCTTTTGTTCTTGTTTAAAGAAATACCTCCAAGTAGTTTACACATTACATTTCAGCTAACTGGAATGAGTACATCTATATTTAGAACAAAGATCTATCATTGTCATCCCCAAAATAAGTAATATCAAAACCATTAGCCACTGTTAAAGCTCTGACAGGCAACGCTGCAGCACAGGTGTTCCTTGAGACACTGCAGTTGACTCTCAGGAGCTGTGCTGCTGGTGGGAAGTCGTTGCTCTGACTTCAGCAGCAAGAAGTGTAGGAGCCGTTACTTCCAGGGCAGTGTTTAGTACCATTGATGAGTAGAGGAGAGAGTCAGATGGAAAGCTCACGCTACACCTGCTGGGTGTTGGATAGATCATTATCAGAAACCTCAATTTCTCAACCATATGAAATAGCTTGTCTCCTCCTTGAATTTAATTTATTATTGAGACTGAATCTTGCCCTTGTAACACAAGGTCTATATCTCACTTGCATTCAGGTCGGAGTGAAACATGACTGGGAAATAAACAGTATGTAGGTAGGTGTTGTACTTGGTTTTTGCAAGGGGGAGAATTTTTAACTTGTGTATCTGATTTCAGTGCAACCATGCCTCCTGAGTACAGCTGTAGCTGTACACTTCATGGGCTGTCATGGATAATTATGATGAAACTATTCTTCTAAATGACCTCAGAGTATGTTTTTTTTGCTGCAAAAAGTAGCAAAAAGTAGGTTGGGGAGAGCTTTTGTACTGGACCCCGTCTTGTCTGACCTCAGTATTAGCTTATTCCTTAATTATCCTGTGGGGTCACATCAACTAGCTTTCTCCAAGGACAGTCTGAAGGTAGTTCATTCCAAGGATGGATCCCAAAAGGCAGCATTGCCAAGACTGAACTGGGTTTGGCTTCCTAGAGTCCTGCAACACTTCTCCAGAATAGAATTTAATATTGTCAGTTTTGTCTCTGAAACGTGTAGGTGCTTAATTTATGTCTTAACTAAAGGTGGTAAGGTTAGTATGAGTGTATTCAAAGCATGCAAAATAACACCACTTTAAATTTTAAAAGACTTTCTTGACCAAAAAAAAGAATGTAATGAAATTATCTATGTCTACCACAAACAAACTACATTTCATTTTTCCCTAGGAGCCTTTTGTTGCTCATAAATATGAATATTAGCACTCAGGTGCTAATATTAGCATTGCCAGGTTTCTTTCACTGTAATTTATACAATTATACATATAAATTTATAATTTACATTCTTTGCTGGGCTGTGACCACGGAAGTAGAAAAAGGGCAAGAAAGCTGAATTTCTCACCCCTTCTGTGACACAACTGACAGCAGAGTTTCGGCTTTGTGTACAGAAACCTCCCTTTGAAGTCTGGTGTTTGATGAGATTGACCTTACTCTGTGTGCTATCCTGTTCCCGTTTGCCCCTGCTCGAGGAGCGCAGGCAGGGCTGCACAGCCCCGGCAAAGCCAACACGGAGCCATACCCACGGGCACAAAGGGCTGGGCTTTTGCCCTGTGAAAGGCAAATAGAGGAGGCTGGTGGGAGGCAATGTGCCAAGGCACAGAGCAAATTTGGAAGGACTTGGGTTCAAGGTCTGCCCTTGGCTTGCTGGGCAAACCGCTTCCCCTGCCGGCTCCTCCTTGCAGCAAATAGGGGACTGCTGCCTGCTAACGTTGTGTCAGAATCATCTCAAACAGAAAGGATTAGGTTATTTTTTTAAAATGTCCTTGGAGGTTAAATCAAAGCTATTCAATATTTTTAATTTTTATGAAGAAACTCATGGAGAGCAACCCACTGGAGAACTGTCAGTAGCCCAGTGCAAATGCCTAGGCAGAATGAAGGAGAAGAAGGATTTTGGTGTGGACCTGCATTTTAATTAAATGGTCAGACCAGCCAAATATTTCAGCATCATTTATTTTAAGTTTTGACCTCTTGGACTGAAAAAAAAATGTTTCCAACTTATTCCCAAGAACGGCTAACCCTGTTAAGTGCTTGTGGATCTGCATAGGAAAACTTCATGTGAGGACCTTACGCTGTGATGCACTTTCATAAAGAACCTTCCAGCATGATGGGGTTGGATGGAGTTTATCACCCCCGGAAAGTAATCCCACACTGCAAGCTGTCTTGTGTGCTGTATCCTCACAGCAGCTGTGATTTTCAGTGAGAGCAGCTCCTGTCACATCTGGAGAAACTTCACTGTGTCCACCACCCCCCTATCTGCCACCCAGTGTCAGTGGCTGTGCTGGACAGTAGCGGAGAACAAGCTCTATAAGGAGCATGTAAAATCTTTGGTTAAATACCTAACCATCCCTTCTGTCATGTAGTCCTAACAAATTTCACACATTTGACACAGAATTTGCAATATTCATTATTTCTCTAAAAGCTAAACTCATGGTATCCCATTGTTTCCAGAAAATGTCAGATTTGGTTTTATTTGCAACAATTTGTTACTTGTTTTTTTTCTGACAACATTTAAAAACCTTGGTGAGCCTGTTGCTCAGGCCAGAAGGACAGGAAATAACCAAAAGGAGAATCCACAGCAGTTTGGGCATACATCTCCAGGAGGGTACCACATCTCTGTGTGGCTGGGCCAGAGGATGAGGGGACACTGTCACATATGCAAGGTGACAGGCAGTACCTGCTGGGTGCCCTCCAGGAGGGGACGGGACTCTGCAGCCTGCATTTCAGGGAGGCCCACCAACTTTTCCCCAGTTTTCAAAAGGTAACAAAAGCATGGATTGCACCGATAACAGATATTTACTCTTATTTTCCCCCTTTATTTCTCTGTACGTTTAAATAAGAGAGCAAGATTGTTAACAGCTGTCACAGCCATAGGCGGTGAGTGGAGGTATGTGCACTCACGCCTCCAAGAACTCACTGAATGATGCGCAGTGACACAATTATCAATCTCTAGCCACCTAGGTGTCTTTATTACATTAAAAAGAACACAGAAAAAATTGATAAACCAGCCAGGAGCCCTGAGGTTAACACACATCCAGGAGATCTTGTACTTTTGAAAAAGAGTATTTCTTTACAAACTTGGTTTGGAAAAACCCCAAGGGTTCGTTAACAAATGATTTGATTTATAAAAGAAGTAACTGGCTTATTACTGCAATTCCATAGGGTTTTATTCTGACCATAGTTCAGATGTCTCTGATTTGTAGTACAGCTGTGTTGATGACACAGGTTTTCATATTTTTCTTATCTTCTTACAGCTATTAATTTTCTTTGTTGCTTAATGTTCTTTTTAATATTTGTGTTTGGAGGCTTTTTTTACTTTGGTTGTTTTCCAAACAGAAGTGTTTGAATTGGTGGTGGTGGTAGGGGCTGTACTTTTTTTTGAGTGAAATTATTTTCCATAGAGGCAAAAAACAGCAGGAAAATGGCAAGAAAATGCCAAAACCTCAAAGAAAAAACCAAAAAAATACCACAAAGAAAATTAGCAGCTCTCCAGGAGAATGAACAGTTTACTCCTTATTCTGATCTACCTCTAGGGCTTGAAATCTGTGATGGATCACGTGTTTGCTACATTTCGAAGGATTTTAATTCTTCTAAGTCTCTCTTCTTGTAAGTGACAGAGACTTAAGGGCTGGGACTCTCAGAGCTAGCTCTAGAAAAGTATTTAGGAGCCTCAGGTGGCTTGTGGGGAAGCCAGGATATTTGGAGCTGTAGCATCCACCCTAGACATCTGCTCCGGCGGCTCCAGTGCTGGTGCCGAAGAGGTGTTGGGCACCCTGGGACTCCCACAGCTTGACCCTGGCTCAAAGTGAGCATGCCCAGCTGGGTGTTTGAGAGAAGACTGTACCATGCCTCCTTCACTATGTTCTTTGGTTGAGAGTAAGCCTCCTACAGGGAAGGGCTGAAGCTTTTCCCTACTGGCTTGTGCTCAGCACAGCATCCGGGGTGGGATGGCTCCCAGCAGTGCTCCCCCTGCCCTGGCTGCCTCTGGATCTACCCTGCGATAACCCACTGTGTCCTGAAGCACCAAACACATGGTCGTGCTCAAAGAACACTAAAGGTAGCATAAACAGAGCCTAAATTTGTAGGCAGAATCCTTTCTTATTTGCATTTTTTGCCCCTGTACTGTGTGTGCAGGCATGCCACAAGAGAGCATGCTCTTTGGAAGATTTATTTGCAATAAGAGAAAGTTAGAAATCAGTGATTCAATTGTAAAGAAGTGTGGGAATTTTAAAAAAAAATCCAGGCAGTGCAAAACAAAAACCTCAGCATGCTATTTATTCAGTGCTGGCAACTCATACCTGCTTTATTGGTTTAAAGTGCAACAGTCGGTCACGGGGTATTGTTTCAGTAGCTGGGCTGTGTGTTGAAGTGAAATTTTAAGTCCAAGGGAAGTGTAGCAACATTACAGGGAGAACTAGGAAGGAGATTATGAGAAAAGGATAAGGAGTTGGCTTTTATGAAGGAAATGTTGAAAGAGGCACACAGGGGATTGGCTGAAAGAAATTCAGAGTGCATTAACCTGAGTCCTCAGATGACTGTGTTGAAAAAAGAGAATGAGAAAGACAGAGAAATTAGATGTCTAACTTGGAAAAGAGGGAATGAGAGTATCAAAATGCAATCCAAGGTCATGGATGGCTAAAGAACATTTAAAGCAAAAGATGGACACCTTGGAAGGCGTTATTTAAACCTAATAATGAACTTATGAGTAAACAAATAAAAAGCATCTGGGATTGTCATGAACAAAACAAAAGTAGAAGGTGACATTGCCAGAGGGATTTTATTAGCAGAGAAAGATGGTTTAAACTGCAAGAATGAAAAGGAAAGAGGGAAATCTAATCAGCATGAAAGGAAATTATATCAAACTCTGAGTGGTCAGGTGGCTTTGAAGGCAAAATTCAAAATTTAAAGAAAAGAGAGAATTTACAAAGCATAGAGCTTTGTAATATAAATACTTGTCATCGACATCTTTTTTCATGTTGGACTTAACTCCTTCCTTGTCTGCTTAACATATATGCCATCTCCAGGTGAGACTTCTACCTTTACCCTGAACAAAGAAAAAGAGGAGGGAGAGAAGCAGATATGGGGGCACAGTTCAACAGAAGAGGAGACTGGGGGTCCCCTCTTTGCTTGTGCTGTGTCAGTGACCCCCAGCGATGTGTGCCCTGCCTGGCCCCACACAGCTCAGGGCAGGGATGGGCAAAGGCGCCCCTGAGGCTCTGCAGATGAATCCGCAGTGGCAGCAGTAGCAGTAAAATAGAAAAGGGAGATGGAGAAGCCCCACAAACATCTGGAACCAAAGCCAGGAAAACCTTGGGGCACTAGGATGTGGACATATGTGGATATTCAGAGGCCAAATAGTTGGGTATTACTTGTTCTCCAAAGCCATAACATTGAGGCTCAAAGCCTTCTTGCCTGCACATAACAAGTGGTGTGGGCTGTGCAAGATCCAGCAGTGTATAATCCTTTTAATGGAGGCTATCGCAATTACCTGCTCTAAAACTTGTTTTAAAATCTGTCAGCATGTTGTGCTTTATTGGCCTAAGAATGCAAAGCAAACTTAATACTTTCTATCCAAAAGTAAAAAAAAAAAAAAAAAAAGCTTTAACAATTCTTACAGTTATTTGTATAACCTTTTCAGAAATGGCCTGTTCTCTTTCTCTTTGCCTGTTGTTTACTTTGAGGTTTGTAGGTTTTGTTATCAGTAGTAACTTTGAAATGTAACAAGAAAGCAATTTTTAAGAAGTAAACATGAAGTGTTACTTTTGAAGAGTAAATTGTTAAAGCAAACTTTTATTTGAACAACGCGAAGGACTACCTCTTGTTAACAAAAGGTCAGCTTGGTCTGTGTTGGCTTGGATGAAGATTTAAATGTCACAGTACCAGAGCTTGTGTTTGCTGCTAACGCAGCTTTCACGTTTTTGGTTTTGCACTGTTTTTTTTTTGCAGTAGGGATGGAAGCATTTGTGTATGAGAAAGAAACCTTGCCTAATACTCTGGGCTACATCCCAAGGAGGGCTAATTGGCCTGTTTGAACCCACTACCGCTGTGGATGTTTTCACTGACTGCAGCAGTGAGGCAGCTAGAGGAAGTTAAAGAACTTAAAATGTATATATATTCTATTTCCCAACACCTTTGTGGGTCAGAGATAGATCTAACTAATGCTAAGGTGACAGCTGCCCATTTTGGGAAAGGAATGCGCAAGGGACATGCTTGTCTACCATCACCTGGATCACTCTTGGTGTCTGAAGAGCCTCATGTTCATGGGTAATCAAACATGAGAAATGACAAAATGTAAATTTGGGAAGTTGTTAAACTGAAAATAATTTTTACAATTTTTTTTCCTAGCTATTATGTTAGAACACATTTACTAACTCAAAATATATTTTTAATTTCGTGATTATAATTTCTGGGTCAATCCAATAACAGACAATACTTCGAAAATTCAACTGATAAATAAAGAAATTGCTCTGCAGAACCTCTTTGGCAAGCTGCTCAAAAAATAACTGTCCAGCTTATGATGTTATATGAAACAGTATGAAAAAGAAATCCAAAACAAAGAAGAGATTAAACAGAAGAAAAGACAAACAAAGGGACCTGCTTACTCAAGCTTGGAATTCTCATTCTGGATGAAATTCCAATATTGTGAAGCTTTTGTTTGCAGTGGAAATGAGGACTGATGATATTTACATTTCCATGACAAAGAAATGTATTAAAAGTGTCTTTTTGGAAAAACAGGACCAAATCTTCCTGAAACAACATGAAGTCTCCAGAGCAGCTGTGCTGGAGGATCCACCAGCTGTTTGGTGTGTTTATTTCCAAAGTTCACAGTCTCCTGGCCCCAGTGCTGGGAAGATGTTGGGGTCATTTTGGTCAGGAGGGTGCCCGTGCCCTGTGCTCCCTTCTCCAAGTATGCTGTCTTCCATGCCTCCCCCACGAGTCCCAAGTGCCTTTGTACCTCCCGTCCTCTGAGGGGAACACCCTTCCACCACAAACAACACAGGCAGCTTGGCAAATTGTCCAAACATGAGGCAGACTTAGGAAGGGCTAGAGTGTTACTGCAACCGTACAAGATATTTTTATGCACCAACTTGTCTGTATTAATACTGGGATCACTATTATTTGACAGTAATTACAGTAATATTTTCAGTAATTCTCTTGTAACTATTGTAACCAAATTCTCTTCTCATCAGACTGCAGACAGAGGCTGTTGTTGATGGCAAACCAGAGTCTGGGGTCCAATCAGCTCCACTCGTGTGAATTGTAAATTATAGCCAGGGAACTTTTGGTTATTCTTACACAATGTTCGAATTTCAGTGTTACCGTCTTTCCTGAGGGCCACGAATCTGCTTTTAAAAATATACCCTTCAAGTATGATTTCAGCATGTAAGACTGATTTTGAAATGTAAATAGGTTGTGTGTGTTAAATTTTATTTTTCTGATAAAAGTGGAAAGCATATATATTTTTACTCTGCTGGTGTGTTTATAAATGCATAAGAAACCTCCCTTACAAAGTTTTGAGGTACAATTATTCTCCACAAAATTGTTACCCACGGCATCCTCCCTTCTGAACTAGTCATCTGCATCAGTAGTAAGTGTAACGTTGTCTGAAAGTGTGTAAAAATAGAATGATAGTTCCAGCTAACAGTCAAACATAATAGTTCAGTGTGAAGTTTAGTATTTTCCTCTCTCCATTTTCTAACAATTCATTGCACAAACCAGAAAGTGTCCAGCTACATGGATTAGTCACTGCTGCTTTTTGATTACTTTTTTGCAGTTCATTTTTATATGACTGAAATTTATGATAGCACTGTCTTTTTAATATTTTGCTAATCAATAGTTTCTGAATAATAAATTTTACCTTTGATATCTTATTGTCATACGCCTTTTTTTCAGTTTTTCATTTGGGGCTGTGCTTGATGAGATGTAAAACTGGTAATTTTAACACTAAAATAATGATTTGTAATCAAAGGTATATCACATTCTTTTCAGGACAGCCTCTAATCACAACAGTTCAACTTCATTGATGTGTAAAAGTTGGGATGCCTACCCAAGAATATTATCTTCCTGTGGTAAATAGTGTAAAATTACTAAGAATATGGTACTGGGGGCTAAAATTATTTCAATTGGTAAACATGCTAGAAGAGGGCCCGACTCTTCTCTATCAAAAACTGAAAAGAACTGTAAGATGGAGGAGCAAGCCCCGAGGGTGACAGACTTTCTGTCTTGCAAGACATTCCCAGAGGAAGCCAGGTTCGTAGGCTGGGAACCACAGACCGGGCATCACCTAGCACAGGCAGGGTCCATAAGCAGGAGGGAGCTCAGCCTCCTCCCTCCTGATTGAGGTTGCAGCAATGGTTACAAGGATGCAGATCTGGTTTTTTAGTCATCTTTTTGTGGTCCAGGGGCAAACAAATACAAAAGCCAGTTGAACTCCCAGTCCAGTCTGGATTTTTGTCCCTGTTTGAAATTGCCCCTAAGCCATTCTCTGCCTGGGAAAAGGTCTTCACTTTGTTTTTCTGGACTAAGCTCAACACCAAGTTTTTCCCAAAACCATGGCCTTTTTGGCCATGTTGACATGAAACAACTCTGTCAGATGTGAAACGCAGGAAAATAGCTTTTGGCTCTGTTTGCTTTTCTCCCTAAATATGGGCACAATATAGCTGCATTGGCAGAACTGTTGCTGCTGGTATTAGAGCGGTTTTGAATCCTATCCACAGATTATCCCTTCGATTATTTGCCCTTTGAGACCTAGCTGTGTATATGAAGAAGCATGCAGAGCTGTCCTTTAGCTGTCCCTGGGTCTCGTCTCCCAGGAATGACTTTCTGGGAAAATACAAAGAACAGAATAAGACACAGTATTGTGGTAGG
Organism: Syrrhaptes paradoxus; assembly: GCA_013400615.1. NCBI lineage: Eukaryota > Metazoa > Chordata > Aves > Pterocliformes > Pteroclidae > Syrrhaptes > Syrrhaptes paradoxus. The sequence goes on from VZTO01027523.1 coordinate 424,328, forward strand.
GAAAAAAACCAAATCAATGTTGCACTTATAACGAGCGTGACAAATCTCATCTAAAATTCGAGGTACACAGATTAATATGGGGCATAATTTTAAGATGTAGCCCAAGGCACCAGTAAATTTTTATAAGTGTTTCAAGAAGCTTCAGAGAAGCATTTGACCTCTATGGCTGCTGTGGCTGTTTTTCGTGTTTCTGCATCAGATCCTTCAATCACGGTCAGGGATTCTACTTTTGTATTCCTTTTCATCCTTCAATCTTGTCTGTAGTTTCATGATGGCAGGTTTTCACAGGGTAAAAACAAATAATTGAAATTAATATCCTAGTTTGGAAATATACTTTACAGTAAAGAATGGGAAATAATTCACTCTTGGGAGCTGCATTGTAGAGCATCCTGTACTTTCACTCTTCTACTCCATGCAGGTGTTCTGTTCAAGTATTATCACTACTTTGAAATAAGTGGGTGAACTGGGAAGGTATATCTAAAGCATGTAGGTATTCCTAGTCATGCCAACCAGTATTGCTTGGGAGAATTTGACTCGAGTGAAGTTTCATGGTTTCATAGACATTTCTTGTGGATGGCTAAAAGAAGTGGAAGTCTTATTTCTTTATCTGCTTCAGGCTCCTTTTCTTCTCTCCACTGAAAGGTGCACACAGTGTAAGCATTGTTTTCACAACAATTAAAGTGAAGCAATAGATCCTTCACTAGATATATTGCTAACAATTAGTTGGCAGAAGACAGAAAACCTACGGACTGTACTTCTGTGTGGTTCTGTTGGCCCTGTTTGTCTCACAAAAATAGCACCCCACAAATCATATGCAAAGAGATAGTGATCAGTCCATAACAAGGGCGTGTATAATCAAACTTCCACTTTCATCCTGCATACAAGATGGAGAGTTTGGACAGTCTTGTTTGTTTAGTAAGTTTGCCAGTAAATGTAGCTAGGATAGAATTGTAGTGACTCAAACACAAGGGAAAAGCCCCATTAAGATAATTTTCTGGGCATTGTTGTTCCTGACATTGGATAAGCAGGCATCAGATCAACCATTTTCCAGCTTGTGGAGTTTTTGTCCTGTGCAGGGGAGTGAAAATATTAGAGAATTGTTCCCACTGTCATTTATTGCTTTTCTTAACTTTCTGTAGCTTATGAAAGTTACATAAAAGTGTCCTGCAAAGTTGCAAACAGCATGTCCGTGTGCTGTTAGATACACGCCTACACTTCACACACAGGCAGACGTCCTGTAAGGATTTTTTCTAAAGGCAGTTTCAATTACTGGCTTTGTATTTGTGATGCAAAATGTATCTGATATTTCTCTCCCCAAGCTGCAGTGTCTGGCTTTGAAACTCCACTACTTTACTGGTGAGAAAAAAATAGGTTAACACAAAACAAGACAAACTGCTGCTTCCTTCTATGCTGATGGTGATAGAACTTTCCTAGAAACTCTGCTTCTTCATAAAAGTAATCTGGCTGCTCACAAAAATACACTTTTACTTAAGGATTTCTACCAACCAATTGGTAGGAAGACACCGGATTTAAAAAGTAAACAAGCAAACAAACAAAGCCCATGCTGTCTTCAGAAGGCTAATTTAAATTGAACTGCCTAGTACACTCAACTTTGGGCAACTTCCCTTGGGTCTGCTCTCAGAGAAACAAAGTTTCAATTACAGCTTGTATATTCTAGGCAATATCCAGACTTGAAAGGTTTCCAAAGATAAGGATGAATTGTTTACTAATTTAAAAACAGAATGGTTTGTCCGGAGACAGGCAACGGGAGCTTCTTCACCACTGCACATACTGCCTTTCCCCTACGGATGAATAACTTTATCCTTTGGAATTGAAATTTGAACATTTAGCATTCCCTTTTTTTCATATTTCCTTGGTGTATATATATAAATACATGTAATTTCTTTGCTAACAAGGGACAACTCTGCAATCTTTTGCCTAGTGTCAAATGAGCATTTTGAAGACAAATATGCCATGTTGCTTTAGTGACTATCCATGCATATGTAACTTTATATTAATCTCTGAGTTAGTCAGACTTACATAAACTCAGTCCCACACAACGTTATGTTATTTACACACCTTTCTGCACATTGCCTCACTGTGGTATAAAAAACATTAGACTGAAGTCAGTCTGATGTCCCTCAGCTGATCCTCACTCCATGTGTTGGAGTTTACACATGAAAATAGACTGCTCCTACACAAAGTGTGGTCAATGCACACTGCTTTTCCCTTATTTATCTGTAAGAACGTAAGTAGGTCTTTGAGAACTAAATGAATTCAAGTTACAGTAACTTAAATAGACTGTCAGATTTTGCCCTGATCTCATGCTCTAAATTAACTTTAATGAGTCCACATGCAAAGAGAACTTGATCTTTTCAGGTTAACAGGAATTTTTCACTGCTTCAGGAGGTGCTGGACTAAATGGAAGTGACCAGAACTTGGCTAATTCTGATGTTCTGCATTCTGAGGGGGTTTTTAGCCATGGTTATTTAACATTTAAATCTTCAGAATTCATTCTGAGGGACTCACAGACTCTGCATGTGAGAGAATTTAATATTAACAGGATTGGAGTAGAAAACATCCTGCTGTCAGTAATTTAAAATAATCTTTTAATGTAACAGAAATTTCATGTTATCTCAAGAAAGCACAAATAAAGTTCCATTATTAAAAAGGATAAAATCCCTCAAAATGCTATGGGAATTATAAACCTGAAAAATCTGATGACTACACTAAGGTATTTGTTGAGTGGATGTTGAAGATAATTATACATTTGGATGCATTTGTAAAGGAAAAAATTGATAAGTATGATATATCAGGTTTTTAATAAATCAAGTCAAGCCAGCTTAAGTACCTGTAGACTAAAATAAATGATTTGGAGAGAAGGAAGGCAAAACCATGTTTAGGAGATATGGTTTCCAGTAATTGTTGGGGAAAAAAAGATCCATTTTAGCATATTCGCTAAACTCTGATTATGAGATGAGTTCAGAAAATTAGAACTAAAAATGAGAAAAAAACTGGATGACAAGTAGAAAGTAATAACTTGGTTTTTTTTGATACAAATGCCAACTTAATCAACTGAAATCACATTTAAACCACTGCCTGTGGAGAGATGTTTACTGCAGTCACTAGGGGAACCCTCCAGCTGATCAGATTTCATGATGGGATCCCTGGGAAGTGGGCTTTCAAAGAACTATCAAAGCTCTTCTTTCACTCAAAGTCACTTTTAAGTTTGCGATTTAAGTGCACCACGGTGAACTCATATATATATTCAACTGCTCTTAAACAGATTATTTTGATTTTGGATTCAAGAGGATTTCCTATAGATGTTTCCTACAGAGCATACGCAGGGAAAACAGAAGCATCAGAAACAGGTAGTAAGTAGCTACAGTATGAACTACATAAGTATAGGATATACGGTAGCTCAGGAAAGGATACATTTTGGTATAAGGAAGAAGGATATGGGTACATAGGACTTCAATTCTGAGTGAGATATCATGTTTTACAACATTCACAGTCTCTTTTGTGAATAGTCAGACATCTCTGCCTCAAAAACTCTCAAAATAGAGATTAGATCTCCTGCTTAAAATGATAGATAACTGTGAAAATTCTCTGCCTTTAAATTCTAAGTACCTGATTTCAGTTAAAAAAATTCAACACTACAGGCACTAAAATACTGTTATCTTGTTCTTCAAAGGAGACTACAGTTAAATGACATTTTGCAGAGAGCTATGTGTGGTGGGTTAACCTTGGCTGGATGCCAGGTGCCCACCAGGCCTCTCTATCACTCCCCCTTCAGCAAAATAAAGGAGGAGAATAAGATGAAAAACTCGTGGGTCAAGATAAAGGCAGTTTAATTAAAACAAAGGCCAAGGCCACGCAGAGAAACAAAAAGTAAACAGGGATGTTATTCTCTGTTTCCCCTCAGTAAGCGATGTCCAGCCACTTCTCAGGAAATCAGAGCTCCAGCAGAGCTCCTAGACACAAACACAGCAACAAACACCCCCCTCCTCCTCCCTGCCCTCGGCTTTTATGGCTGAGCTGATGTCACATGGTATGGAACAGCCAATCCGGGTCAGCTGTCCCAGCTCCGCCCCTCCCAAGATGGGTTATAAACACCCTGCTGGGTACCAGTGTCACACTCAGCAGTGGGAGGGCTGCTGTGGGGGTACTGACTCCATCTTAGCCAGACCCAATACACTGTGTAAGAATTTCATTCTCTTTCTAAAGCACCTAAATGTGAGGTAGATTTGAACCAGAAGCTGTGTAGCTAAGGTTAGCCCAATCTAATAAAACCAGCTGGAGAGGAAAAGAATATTAGTATTGGCTTAGCAGCATGTTAATAAAAGCACATGGTTTGTGGTCAATGTAGGCCATGAGAAAGGTGTGGAATACTATAAAAGAAACCAAGAAAAGTAACCACATGGTGAGGAATCTAATTGGTAGATGCTTGGGAAGTCTACTTTATGCACAGAAGATGTACAGATGACATAGGAGAATTCTATATGATTCTTGGCTGGTTTCTGTGGAAGGAGCTGCAGACCTTGACAGTACATCGCAACAAATTGCTGGGACAGGAGAGGACACACCATTTCTACAGACAGCTTTTAAGTGACACAGACCATAGCAGCCATTCCCAGTTGCTGTCATACATCCAGCCTCAGCAAAAATCCATTCAGGAATCCACACATAATTTCTCTACAAGGTAATATTTTTAGTGATATTGAATTAATATAATGTACAGCTGTCCCTGTATTAGATTTTTAAAAATTATCCTATGAATTTCCTTACTTTTCATTATTGACATCTTTTGACAATTCTGGAATTTCAATTGCAGAAACTTTCATAAACTAAAGAAGTATTTTATGTCAAGAAACTTGGTGACTATTTTCTGAACTTTGGAAAATAATATCTATTTTATATAGTGAGATCAGTGTTTCACATTGTTTAGAAATGTGTCTTGGCAAGGTAATGGCTTCTGGTTCCTATCAACTGGCCTTGCATACCAGGAAAAGTCATCATGTTATGCCACCTAGAGGTATTCTTTCTGTCCTTGTCATGTGATATCATATCTTATCTAAATTATCTATGCATTGATCACTACTCTGCTCTATTTTGTCTTGTGTTGACTTGGTTGTATATCAAACTGCATAATCACAACTATATGAAGTTTAGTTGAGCCAGAAACAACAACGCAGAAAAAGAGCATATTTCTGTTTGCTACATCTGGTCTATAGACTGAGAATGACAGGAAGAGTGTGTGAGCACTACAACATAAATTCTTCTGCCTAGTTGTTTAAATATATCATATTTTTTTCAAATACCCCAATGAGAATATTGTAGCGAGTGGCTTCTGTGAACATTCATTCAGATAAAAACAAGGTAAAGATGTTGTCCTTAAGTGTATGGCTTGAGTTAAGTGAAGGGATCAGCCATGAAATTAAAGCTGGGAGCAAGAGCACCCTGTGATACAGAAGCAAGTTCTACATTTAGACATGTCTGAACATTCTCTTGGTTATTTTTTAAACTCCAAGGTTTTTCTTCTAAGCTAGAGATTTTTATCATATAAAATATGTTTGTTTGGGTGTTTTTACCAAGTGTATATATAGCTATTTAATTTTTAACCAAAGCTTAATTTTACTTTATTGTTCTTCTATGTGCTTTTGGTCTTATCTATCCTTTTGCACAAACAGCACATGATCAGCTTTTGTCATTTGTCATGGATACGTTTGTCATAAAGGTGAGACTCGCGAGGTCTGTACATGTTAAAAAGATCAGTTGTAGGAGTTTCCTGGTGCTGGTCCTTGAGGTTACAGCGCTGGACGCTAATGACTGAAGTCCATCAGCTCAAAAAGCTGCTGGCCTTCTCCAGACTTCTATGTAAAATGCTGTAATATTTCAACTAATCACAGGTTTCCTTAGGGTTTAGTTTTCCTGGATGGTCCCCAATATTAACTGCCACCTACACCCAGCAGCCACAGCTTTGTCCTTAGGTTTTGGCAGCTTATTTCTGGAGACAGAACAGGGTGTGTGGGGTGTCCCTGCAGCAGGGTGAGGGTTGATGTGCCCAGGGTTGTGCTGGGAGCCTGCGTGTATTGTCGAGGCCACAAAAGCCCAGAGGAGGCACCACAAAGGGCTGGCGCAGATGGGAGCGGGTTGCTCATGGAGAGTCCTGTGAAAAGCTCTTAAATGCTCTCAGTGTCCTGCAGAGCTATCCAGGTTGCCTAGCTGCAAAGCAGGGTGTATTTTGAATAAGCAAACTCAAAATCTACAGCTCAGGAATAGTCATTAAAAAATAGAAAGATGGAAATTGCCTGTTAAATCCTACTTTCCAACCTAACTGTGATGTATAGCACTTTTGGAGCTTTATTGCTTAAAAGACAGATAAACATACTGAGGATGCCACCAGCCAAATGTGGCTTGTAGAGCCAAAGCTGACTGAACAAATCCCTTCAGCAAAATATAGGAGGAACACACTGTGAGCCAGAACAAAGTGTAATCTGGTTCAGCATGCAGTCTGTGATTGAAGATGTCCCTGGGTACACTTAATTAATGCATCCGTTTCCTGGAAGGAAGTTCAAAGTCCTGAGCTGTGCAGGTACATTTGAAAAAGAAGAGCTGTAAAAATCTCCCTCAAATATCAAAAGTGTTTTTTTGGTTTGTTTTTATGTTTTTAGTGAGATACTAATCTGTGCACTTACTAGTTGTTCAGCAGCCAGCAACCAGTCAGAGAATAAATCAGAGGGAAATTAGAAAATTGTTTGCTCTACTGAAACCAAATTCAAGTTTTCCTGTGAGTTGTCAATGGTTTAGACAAGTTGCTTGAAACAAGAAAGAAAAGAAAGTGGAAGACTAAAGTACAGTGAGAACTGGCTTGTACTCCTGAATCCAACAAACCTCTGTGAAAAATATCAGCTTCCTTCTACCCATAGACATTGCTAATATCAAATATCAGACCGAACTTTGTGGAAGTTGGAAATAAATGCACACAGCTTACTTTTACAACTTCCTTCATGAAGCAATCCACAGAGACATCATGTGTTTGGCACTGGGACCAGTCTGGCACTGGCTGGAGACCAGAAGTGAAAGGCGCTGTCAGTCCCAAGAGGAAGTTCTTTCTTGAAATTTACAGATGCCAGAGGTCAGATCACTTCAGATTGTCGTTATTTTTCCACATTTACTCATCATGTAGACTGAACAGTCTCCTGCTTGCCAGTACCATGTTATAAACCTGTTCTGGTAAAACAAATCAGTATTGTGACTATGAATTTTCAGTCCCTTTTAACTGTTCAGGGGTAAACAATTTGAGCTCAGAGTGAAGGTTAGAATTCTTTGCACCACCAGGTACGATGCCTTTTTTCAACTTTAAGGCCAAACAAGCCTTATCATACTGTATCTCTCTATTGGCTTAATGCCTCACTGATTGCACTAACAAACAGCTGTTTCATTAGAAGTTCCCTCCAAAATAAAAAAAATTACTGTTTTCAAGATATAAAATCCTGTAATTTTTGAAAGCCATGAAAATGTCCATTTGTCTTCTGAGTTTTGTATTTTCTTAATGTTCTTTGAACCAGAGATAAATACTGGAATGACATCCTTTTTTCCTATTAAAAAATTTTTGTTTTAATTGCAAAAATATTGGCTATGGATGTCAAAGTTCTCAGAAAAGTCAATACATTTGATAAAGACTGATGTATAGGCATGGAAAAAGTAAACAAATTTTCTGTTCGAAACCAACAGTGTAGATAAAGGCAGAAGAAGAGATCTTAGGGGGTGGTGTTTCAGACCGAAGTGTTGAATTATAGGAGCTTACCGTGTTACCTCCAGGTGATTCAACCATGTGAGTTGTTTACAGCTGGCCCGACTGCAAAGTAAAACACCTCTGCTCAGATAATGGTGCATGGTGCCTCCCACCTCCCCATACCGGCAGCTGCCCAGAGCGACATGCTCAGGGCCCAGCCTTGTTCCCTGGAGGATGAGAGAGCGAGGTGGGACACCACGTCATTTCTGGTCCATGGGTTTGTTTTCTGGGGTGACAAAACTGTCAGTCTATAGAGAGAGCTTGTAGGAAAATGAACACTGGCTGTTCAGCTCTGTGTGCTAATCAAAATGAGTTATTAAAAGGTTAAAAGTGTATTAACAGTAATCTTATTGTCTCTTTATGTGTGATTGAGCTCTCTGTTTCCTGAAGTCTTGTTACTAGAAGAAGTATTTCCTTACTAGATTGAATTAGGTTATGCAGAGAAGGTAAATTATGGTTTGCATGCACTTTAACAACACACTAAGACAAATGTGGTTCTACTTACAGCAAATGTTAGGTTTGATTCAAACTTCTGAATGTAAACAATTCTGTAGAAATAATTATTCATTAAGAGGTTTCCTGTGACTCTGAATGTGTCAAAAATGCTAGTTTCAGCTTCACTGGCAGTCTTCCAGACAAGACGAACACCAAGCTAGCAACATGCACTTAATGCTTAACATAGCATATGTATCTTAGGTACATGAAATACCAATTCCCTTCATGACTTTTTAAGGCAATTATTTAATAGTGAATTAAAATATGAGTTGTCTCACATCTTTTTTTTTTAAACAAGTTCTTGCAAGGTTTAAATGTAAATTAAAAGCATCAGAGAGACTTCATAACTGGGAATAAGAAAAGCATTATAAAAACTTGGGCCCTGATTTATTAATACAACCTCACTCATGTCTTGGAAACTCCATTGCTGCATAATCCTTTCATAAGCACTATGGTTTAAAAAAAGGTACTGTTAGAGGAGAAGCAGGTGGATTCTGACAGAATTGGAGTTAAACCTCAATTTTGCCAATGCCACGTTATAGCTGAAGCAGCACAGTGGTAGTTGTTCTTTTGAAGTGTACCCTTGACAGAAGGAATAAATTAATTCCAAGATGATCCAAGTGGACAACGAAAAGACCTAATGAGCTGGAATTTGTACATTTCTTGCCTGCAGGATTAGGAACAGTCTGAAAAAGGTCATTGTTTTAAAAAGAGAGAATCACTTTTGTGGGAGTCATCTTATTTGCAGGATAACTGACAGCAGATTTGCTGCAGTAGAATAAATTACCTTATGAACCTCTCAGGACATGCACTGATTATCAGCAAATATTTGAAGTAAAATTATCTATTGCTATAAACAGAATCTGTTAATTTTGATGTGAATTTGAGCAGTTGCACCAGGAGAAGAATGTGGCTTTATATTTGCTCAATTCTCCCTAGGAAATAATCTGAAAATAAACATTAGCTTTTCCTAAACCCAAGTCAAATGAAGATGGAGCAGGTATAAAATCTACATTTGGCAGTTCTGCTTTTCTTCATATTCCCTTACCATGTTTATTGTGTAGTTATTTCTCTTCTGACTTGAAAAATCATACTTTTGATTATACTAAGCCACAGACAGGCAGATACATTTGACACATATAAATTACCTATTTAGAAGAGGCACTTCTGAAGTAATTGCTTAAATGGAGTTTAAGCCTAAATGTCAGTATAACATTCACCACGTGTTTGTCTGATCTTTTCTCAGTGCATCGTCCAATAAGTTCTTTCAAGGTCAATTTATTTCCATTTTAGTTAGGATTCGATTTTTGTTGATGTTGACTGCAAAGGGAATATTTTTTGTTCTTTTTCTGGTGGGTTTTTTCAGTATCATTCTCGTGAATACACACTTTTAACCAACTTGGTCATTTTCAAGTTTGAAATACCTGAGATGCTTTAGGACGAGGTAATTGTAACAGGCTTTATACCACTGCTGTATGAACAGAGAAACCCCTAACATGCCTTGCCCTTCTGGGCATGAATATCACTTATCCAGTCAGGGAAACACGAGATCCTCAGCCCTGTTCTGCTCAGATTTCTTCGTTTGCTTCAAAATAACTGTAGAGACTTTTCATATGGCTGAGATCTTCCTTGCCACCTTCTACTGTGCACTGCCTGCCAACCTTTCAAGAAGATAAACTAGATGATTTCAGTCAACCAGAAGGTTGAGCTATCACTATGTGTTACTGAGGACTTCCTGAAAATAGCAGTACGTAGGGTATTTGTAATCAGTCAGTCCTCTCTTCTGACTACAGTGAGTAAATGTTAAAGGTATATAAATTCCTCAGAATTTTTTAGTTGAGAAGGCTTACCTTTAGTCCACTAAAAACATAGTTAAGGTGTGAGAAAACATAATGAAAACTGGCTTTGGTAGCCTTTTATTAAGAGAAATTAGAAAATTTTGATTTCCATGGAATGCTAATCCAAAACAATATGATTGGATTGCAAAGACAGATTATGTATGACAATATGTAGCTGGACTTAAGCCATGGGCCATAAGGAGATCCTGAAGTTCTACTAACAGAGGTGGGGTGAGGTATTGATCGGATTATAGTAGCAGAGACAGCAAAAATCCTGCAAAATCAGTGAGCAGGCAAAAAAGAGTTTATAGTATGATCGGAAATAATTGTCAGACAGAGCCTTTGAATAACATATATTATAAAATACTGGAATGGGGAGTAAATACTTTCCCTTCTTGTTTGATTCCTGTTGCATTCAGAGGGATCAGACTTTGACGTAATCCTTTTTATTTACAAAGAATGTGTGCAAAGAAATACCTGGCTCCACTATCAAGTTCTCCCATAGAGAAAGAACACAAAGAAATTGATTTTGATGAACAGGTCCGGTGGAAATGGCTAGTGATATGCTACACATACAGAATAACATTTTCACAAGGTGGAAAGAGAATTAGTTTTAATGTGCATCAAGACGCTGGCTTCCAAGAACCTCACTCGTTTTTGAAATAGGATATGGGCACTTCTGACAAACGACAACTTTGTGAGTCAGTTCCACTGAAAAAGCAATCACATGTTAACCTCGTATTTTTATATTTTTACTGCTAGTCATATTCTCTTGTGTTATGGGATGTTCCTAACAGTGCTTCCATGAGATAATTAGAAGTAGTATGTATCATTGCCTTAGTGGGGGTTTTTTTCACTCCAAAAGAAGGCTCTATGAAAAAAAAGTTCTTTACAACCCCCCAGATGCCCTCTGACTTCTGTGCAATAAAAAAATCAGGAACAGGTTGCAAGGAACAGGCTCTTTGTTATCTCCTTCTTCCAGTTAGGGAAACGTGTAGGGAATAAATGCATTTCAGGAAGCCTGCTATGATTTCTTCATACATAGGGACAGAACGTGGCTTTGAGATACAGTAAGGCAGTCCAGAAGCTTTTCCAGGTTTTTTATGGACTCTATGTCAATGGAGAACAAGTATATGTCCCCCTCCTTATGCTTTTTTCCTCTTAGCAGTCTCTGCTGACAGCTTTGAGGGACAACTGCGCAGAGCACGCACAAACAGGGAATGCCTGTCTGACAGTAAAAATTTTGGCTAGAGGTTTATGGCAGGATTATAATGGCTCTTTCCTCCCTGAGCTGAGAGAATTGGCCCATAATTTAATAAACAGTGTTTTTCACTTGTTGCTTTGCTTATGAATTAGGGGCAATTTTGTGAACTAAATGGAGCATAAATATAAAATGGAGAGTAACTATAAAGTAGAGCAACACTTGTGCTTTATGTGCATTTCAGATCTGTTATGACTGCTTAATGAAAGAGTGCAAGGACTTTTTGACCAACTGAATCTTACAAATCAAAGTTATATTATTTTTTCTATACTGCTGGTTGCCTAAGAATGTATGTCCTTATAACACATAAAAATATTTTAACAGTTTTATAAGACAATAATATTGCTTGCCCCAGAAGTAGTGCTACTCTTAAAATTGAAAAACTTGCTGTAGTACAGTCAAGCTAATCATCCAGGAGCTTGCTTTGCACAAAGATGATGGAACAGCAAAGCAAATTTCGGTATAGGAAAGCAGTAAATTGATTCCACTACACTGACAGAAAATAGAAAATGAAAGAAGTAAAGCTTCATCAAATTCCCAGGAACTACTGTAAGAAAATACAGAAAATCACTGGCTATAGTAAAGTGGGTCAGTTTGGCACTGATCAGAAAATACTTCTTCAAGAGGTGGAGGCTGAGAGGGGCTTCAGAAATTTTGGAAGAAACAGGGGAAAAACACTCATTAAATGAAAAGCTACTCAGTCTCCTCTGTATCCAATCAAACCAGTCAAGGATAAGGATACCTGTGTATTTTGGTCTTAGAGGTTTTCAAATTTTGAGAAGAAGAAAAGATAGATTTAACCTTTATGCTTTTACGGCTGTTCAGATAAAACAGTCTTTCATTGGATTTGTGTTAATTTTGACAAAAGCTCTGCTCCTGTGAAAACAGGAGGCTCTGGATTCATTTAGGGTGGTCAAATAAGGAAAATCTAACTTAATAATTCAGACCAGGGGCCTTAATTTAATTCTTTCACATCCCAGTGACTTGCGTAGTTAGAAAGCTGTTGTCTGGTCCACAGTGTTTCCCAGTATTTGCTGTTGGAAATAGGTTACTTTCTGTCTGTCCCTCTGTCTGCCTATCTCATTATTTTCATATAGATAACTAGATGCTGATTGGAGGATACATCTCAAACTACAATTCCTGTGGCCTAAGTAATTGGCAGAAACTATGAATATTTAGTGGAAAGTCCTTAATTTGTCACATGCACTTCAAGTGTTCCCTCCAAGAAAAGTTTTGAAACTGCGCAATATAAATCTTGTTTATTTCTTTTAATAGTGCATCATATATAAGCAAAAAATTAATAAAAATATTGTCAAGGGAATTTGCATGATGCACAGTGACATTTTGGGTAAAGGTGTACAGAGAAATAAAAGAGAAGCTTTGTATTTCCCATTACTGCAGTACCATGGCTCTTGGTAGCAATCTATAAGTCATTACAGGTGCTATCTAAATTATACTTGCACAGTATTTCAAGCTATTATTTTTTCTAGCTATTTTCCAGCAACTCTGTTATCATGACTTGCAATCTTCCAAACCCCATCTCTTCTCCCTATCTCATTTTTCTCCTTTTTCTCCGAAGCCCGTCCTTTCCAAGATCCTGTAGGTGGAATCTGGGCTCAAAATTCACAAGTCCCTCTTCAAACTGGGACTCAGCCTCCTACACTAATGTGATGGTTCAGAAAAACATATATATATATATACAGTCCTCAGCAGCAATAGGAGCCCGCTGTGAAGTAATGTCCAAGAAGGGCCATAATAAAAACATTAATCTGTGTGTGAAGAGGCAGTGTAGCCCTGGAGTGCAGCACCAAGCAAGACCAATTAACCCAGTATGGAGGTATTCTGCTGGCATTAGTTTCAAATTATGTTGTGTACCTGTTATATTCATGCAAAGAACCGTAGCGTCACACTTTATAATTACCTGTGAACATATTAAGACACTAGAACTGTCAGTGACAAAAATTATAGTGGTTGCCATTAGGAAATCCACCAATTTTCTAATTGTTCTAAATTGTTTCCTATATTTAGGTACCATGAGAGATGTAGAAAACCATAAGGAATGCAATATACTAAATATTTATGATGCTTCAAAAGACAGAAGGCTTACACAATAGGAAAAGTAAATTCACAAGATTAAGTTTAAAATTCGATGCCTTCCACCTCTACATATGGGGATTGTTTTAAAATCTGTTATTAAATCACATCCAGTTGGCTTTGTTCGTGTTGTGTTGATACTTCCTTTAAAAGATGCTGGTATTTTTTATTATTGTCCAAAATTGCGATCTGTTGTCATCAAGGGAAAGAGGGGGCTCTTTGACCAAGGAATAAAGAGCAAGAACCTTTTGGGGGTCCACGGTATTTTGGTCAGCCTCTAATGGTGACAATATCTGTAATGACAGTGTCCCAAGAAGGTTCAGAACCAAGAGGTTTCACACCACTTGGATCAGTGTTCACTGGTTGATGTCCTGCACTAGTAAAATCCTTTTTTTGAGCTCAATTAATGTGTATCAAATTTTGTTAGTCATAGATATAACATTGTCTGTAGCTCCAGCCTGTGATGCAAAAGCTAATATACCTAATATTTATCTTAGGATTAAACAATTTCTTGCTAGATAAGCCATCAAAGCTGGCCATATGCTTGATCTTAGCACATTACAAGTGCTGAATAAAATGTGTTTGCTTGTGTCAGAAAAACAGTTTACCCACCAAAGGCATGGTACACTGTAAGTGCAATAACACAATGCAGCCAAGTCAGCTAGGGCAGCTCTGTTAGTCTTCAAGCCACAGTAGACGGGGCAGGAAACTGCTCAGGAAACTAAAATCTGGTGAATGTGTGTTTTAGTATTTTTATATGCAATGATCCAGTTCTCAATAATGGTATTTAATCTGGCATTTTGTTGCGTTCATTTTGTATTTGCTACCTTTAAAAATACATCAGCATGTGCATAACCAATGGTTTCTATGTAATAAAGAAAAGGCATTCCAATGTGGAAAGTTCACTTTTATTTTAAATCTTATTAAAATATCAATAGTAATTCATTCTTCAATGCAAAAATTGTTAATGTTTTAATTTTAAACTTACTGGTTTTGTTTATTATAGTCTTAATAAATTCAGTTACTGAAGATATCAGTTGCAACCGTGGAGTACCTGTCAAAAGTTACACAACAATTCAGATAGCATTATAATCACCTGTAATCTCTAGTTTTGAATTTTAAGTTTCTGGCAGATCTTATTAGCTTTTATAGTTTAAAATAAATGTTGTAATTCAAGAAGGAAATACAGAAGATAAGGAAGTTAAAATAGAATAAATGGGATCCCAAAGGAGAATGGATGGGTGGGTTAACCCTAAGAACAATGAATGAGTGGGCTTGTCCCCACGGAACTAGCAACAATTTTTTTTAAACTAAGAAAGTCAAAGCACTCGTGCTCTCAGTGCCAATTTGAGATCCCATGTACATCAATATGGATCCACTGACATCAAGAAAGTAAACTTCCATAAGGTTTAAATTTGCTCCACTCTGCTAATCATCAGGAATGAGCCAGAGCAGGATCTGTCATAAAGTCAATATACCTAGAAACAGAGTTGAAGAACATCAGTGACATCATGTACTCCATTAACATCAATATACATGTTTCCATGTGTTTTGAAAAACAACAACAGGTTTTGTTCTTTCTTACTTTAACAAAATTAATATGTTTATTTGTTTTTCCAAAAGGAGTCTAAGATCACAGAAAACAGATTCAAGAAAGAACTGTATTCCATTGTCCAGATGGCACCCAGCCATTTATACCAGCTTCTTGTTTAATTTATTTGCTATTAAAAACCTCTACTATCAGAAAGTTTTTCCCAACTCAACCTCAGCTGCACTTGCTGTAATTCAAGCCTATAACTTCTTTGCCTATGGCAAAATAATTTATTTCCTTCCTCTTTGTGGCTGTTTTTTACATGTTAAAATACTTTGTCTTTCTCTTTGATATTTTGTTTGGTATGCTGAACAAGCTCACTTCCCTCTTTGAAGGTTATTTATTCTAAATTTCTGGCAGCTTTTGGTGTTCAGATGCTGTCTCAGCACCCTTTTTAAAAGTGAGGGTTAAAGTTGTCCATTGAAGTACAGATGAATAAAGCCAGAGGACTACTTCATGTCTCATATGTGTCTTGCTTACACATCCAGTGAGATGCTTTGCTTTTTTCCACAATAGGAATAACTGTTGATGCATGTCTAATTTATGAATCATGATAATCTCCATAGTCTCTTGCAGAAGCTGCAGTCAGTAGGTCAGTTCCCTATCTTAAAATAGAATTACCTGTATTCATCTCTATTGAATAAAATCTGTTTCGAACTAATCTGAATATGACTTGACTTGAAATCCCTGCTCCTAACTAGTAATGACTGGATCTGAACAAAGCTGAGACATATAGAGACATAGTTCAGGAAAGTGGTGTCTAAAGATACTGTGTTAGTTGTGTCCTCCACACCCTCCATTCCTCTGTTTCATTTGAAAATGAAAAATAGTATCATTATTGCACTTCTGACACAAAGAATGAAAGTCTTGACTGTAACCACACCTAGGAGCATAGGCTTTCCACTTTGATAATGACCCATTGGTAACCACTCTTTTAACACTGTTTTTCCACCTGCCAGTGTTCTCGTCCACCATATGTTTCTACCTTGCTTTGGAGAATTTAATGGGAAAAACAGAAAAGTCAGATACTAATGAAGATATATGATATGTCCTTGCAGACTTCTCAAAGGTCAGTCAGGCTAACAATGGAGAGGACCCATCAAAAAGGGAGAATTTGATTTTTTGCATTTTTCTCTTCTGCAGGCTTTTCTTACAGTTGACTAAAAAGTTGCGGCTATGAGGTCTACATAGGATTTGTGGTCTTCAAGCCCATAAGCTCCAAAGCCATGGGTAACCGACCTGAGAATGAACCGCATTTGGACTGTCCCAAATACTATATATAGTTACTCTATTTGTGTCAGAATAATCTCTTCTCAAACCACAAATAATATTGTACATTTACTATTCATAATTATTTGGGGAACTGCTGGCACCATTAGTTTAGACAAATAAATTGCCTGTGACTGATTACAATGAGTATTGTATATTCATAGCACATTATGTGGTCATTAAATGGATGTATATGTGTTCGTAGAGTAAGACCCCATTATTTCCTTTGGATAATCCTGGAACCATTGCAGCTGTGCAGGTCTTTTACATGAATAATGAGAATTTCCAGTTTCGCTGTTCAGCAGACAAAGGGGTATGGGGGCCCTCCATGACACTAGTGTAAAGCTCAGGTAGTTTCACAGAAGTATTCAGAAATCCCATTATGCTACATTCATGCAGTCCTGCTCCCAGATGGGAGCCGTCTGCACCAGCTGTTCTTTCGTGCACAAACCTTGTTTCTGATTACGGTTCTGTTTGCAGCACTGTGTCTGCTTCAAGGCATCCTTTGCATGCACTGCAACTACTGATAAGAAACACAGGAAGAGTTACAAATACAAGACACGGTGGAGAAGTGGGGAATCCAGGTTAGCTTTCAGTAGACATTAGCAATGCAACCAATCTTCAGTAAGAGACAATTATTTTGTCCACAGGGAAGCTGTGTTAGGTCCTACCCACAGAGAGTACTTCCCACTGCTGTAGGAAATCTCTAGACAAGTCTGGCAATCAAACTTAGAAATCATAATCACAGAATATCTGTTTCAGCTTGATAAAGAAGCCTTTTTGCCTTTTTTATGCTGCTAGTTGCTGGCATACTTAAAAAGAATCTTGCAAGAAGCATTTCACCTAATGAACTGATGATGAAAATGTGGATCTTATTTAAGACAAGTCACAGAATCACAGAATCACAGAATGTTAGGGATTGGAAGGGACCTCGAAAGATCATCTAGTCCAATCCCCCTGCCGGAGCAGGAACACCTAGATCAGATCGCACAGGAACGCATCCAGGTGGGTTTTGAATGTCTCCAGAGAAGGAGACTCCACAACCTCTCTGGGCAGCCTGTTCCAGTGCTCTGTCACCCTCACTGTAAAGAAGTTTTTTCTCATGTTCAAGTGGAACCTCCTGTGTTCCAGCTTGAACCCATTGCCCCTTGTCCTATCACTGGATGTCACAGAGAAGAGCCTGGCTCCATCCTCCTGACACTCACCCTTCACATATTTATAAACATTAATTAGGTCACCCCTCAGTCTCCTCTTTTCCAAGCTAAAGAGACCCAGCTCCCTCAGCCTTTCCTCATAAGGGAGGTGCTCCATTCCCTTCATCATCTTTGTGGCTCTGCGCTGGACTCTCTCCAGCAGTTCCCTGTCCTTCTTGAACTGAGGGGCCCAGAACTGGACACAATATTCCAGATGCGGTCTCACCAGGGCAGAGTAGAGGGGGAGGAGAACCTCTCTTGACCTACTGACCACCCCCCTTCTGATACACCCCAGGAAGTCGTTCTTGAAGTCATCTTTAGACCTCATCAGTGGATATACTATTTGGATATCAAAGTAAAAATACCTTTAAAATCAACTATGAAAAATATTCAGCCACCACAAATATTTTTACCTTTTCAAAAACAAGGTAACAGTCATACCTGAAACACTAATAACCAATTTGGGAGCAGACAGGAGCAAACTGTAATTATAATGTGTAATTTACCATAATGCTAACAGACACTTCAGGAAGTGATGACAATATGCCAGAGATCATTTACAATGATTTCTGTCATTATTTGCGAAATACATGCAAATACTAAAATCCACCTATAGCATAGAGTCAGCAGATTATAGTAGTTGTAATTGTCATGAACTCAAGGTAGTTTTATAACACTGAGAGAAATCAATACTCATTATATTGGAAGGAAAAGCAACCATTTGAAAAGCAAATACAGTGTTAGGAAATTTCAAGAAAAACTTCACATTGTCACTGCACTAATCCGTAACACACCTTTCTGTTTTGGGGATTGCTTAAAGCCCTGATCCCCATCCCAAAAATATCAGAATTACAAAAAAGTAAAAAAAGTAAAAAAGTAAAAAAAAAGTAAAAAAAAAAAGTAAAAAAAAGAGTGACAAAGATGACC
Source organism: Syrrhaptes paradoxus (assembly GCA_013400615.1). Lineage (NCBI taxonomy): Eukaryota > Metazoa > Chordata > Aves > Pterocliformes > Pteroclidae > Syrrhaptes > Syrrhaptes paradoxus. The sequence continues at coordinate 442,794 of VZTO01027523.1, forward strand.
AAAGTTATGCAATAGTCTTTACACAGAGAAGTATTTGAAAGATGGCTGCATTTCAAAATGAAAAAAGACAAGTGATAGGGGTTTCTTTAGTCCTCAGTGTCATGAGGCGTGTAAACAGATAACAGGCAATGACTGCTCTCCCCTTGTCATCAGCACAATGGCATAATCTGATTCTAAATAAAAAAGTAGATATTTCTTTCACAGGGTTAAACTAAACTTTCTTGCCACAGTATATCAAGGATGTTAAGAGTCTGCATAGTTTCGAAAGTGGCTACATAAATATATTATAAAAAAAAAAAGCCAAGGCTATTAAACTGAAAGATCTACTTCTGTCCCAGCATATACCTAAAGTACAATTTGTCCTGTTCTGATAGCCTTCTTCAGTCATTTACTATTCACTGCTGTAAGAGGGGTCAGAGACAATTTAGATCTTAACTACCTTTCTGTTCTCTTCTCATCCATAGACAAGAGCTGTCAGCCCCAGAATGTTCCTTGACCCTGCCCTGCACAGCCGTGTTGACCTTGTCCTTAGTATTTCATAGGAAGCCTGAGCTCAGTCTTATCTCCTCTGGTGGCGAGCAACAACTTTTCCTTCCAAGAAAGCCCTGCAGATACGTGACCTAAGAGAGGATGTTCAGAGCTGTGTGGGAAAGACAGATTCCCTGAAAGCTGTGCTACGAAATGTAGAGTATAGCATAATTTCTTAACAATTTGAAGGTTTCATTAAGCCCATGTTGGAGAATAGGCCTGAATGTATATGATGCAGTTGTGATATGACCATTTGGGCTGATCCTTATTATGCAGATGTATGTCAAGAGACCTGCGCCAACTTTTTCATTTCATCAAAAGTGGCATAGTGTTGGGTTATGGCTTCAAAAAAAAAAAAAAAGAAAACATGTAGATACAGTATTTTGTATTCTTTTCCTCAGGTTTCTGGGTTTGATTTAAGATTGGCTCAAATTCTTAAGCCTCTTTCCACTGTCCTCTTATACAGAAGCCTTTAGAAACACATTCAAGAATTAAATTGAGATTGTCACATAGTTGTAAAGGCTTGTTAGAATGTCACTAATGAGGAACAAGACTTGGAGTCTTGGAGAAATGTGAGACTCTATGAAAGAAAAGTTTATCCTGAAATGTGAGACTCTATTTTACACTTAAACCTGCTGCTGATGTGTAGAGCATATACAGCACATCAGAAACATTCAGTCCAAATGACATGACATTCCTAATTTGTTGTGACAGGCTGCTTTTTTTCTTGTCTTCTTTTTCTTCTCCTCTCCTCTCCTCTCCTCTCCTCTCCTCTCCTCTCCTCTCCTTTCTTTTCTTGTATTTTCTTTCTTTTTTTCTTCTCTTCTCAGAGAGTAGTAATAATTTTAAATATTTGAAGACAGTATAAAATTATTTTTTGGACAGGAAAATTATTTTTTGGACAGGAAGAAAAACAGGGAATATCTTTAGAACAGCTGTTACTTGTCATCTGTATAGATGTTCCACAGAATTCATTAAAAAATGAGCAGTTGCTGACAATTCTCAGGAAAATTTGACTCAAATTTAAAATCACAATGAGAGCTGGTCCTCTAGACACTTTTGATGACATGACATTAAATGCTTCTATACATTATTTGACACATAGCATTTAAGAGCAAAGGATTATCATTTATTTTTGACAAGGAATGTTTCATTAAGATTATTTTTTCTACTTGGTTAAAAGTTAATATTCATTTAGGAAAATGAACATTGTCTGAAAGTGTTAATGACCTGTTTATATATTGTGACCAAATTTTACCTCTGTCTGTCTCTGGTTTGAGGTTTGTAAACTCATTCTGGGCAGAGTGGCCTCTTCACCACTTCATCTGCAAACTGAAGCTTTGTGCCATGGCAGATGCTTTTTATTGTGTCTCTGCCAGGGCACAAGGGTAAAACGGAACAGTGACAAGCAAATTCCAGTTGGTTACCAATTCTGTCTTGCAGAAGTTTGATGAAATAAGCATTTCCCTGAATACTCTTGTCTCTCTATGATCCCTATATTTATTTGGTTTTCAAAGAATCATCTGCCTTTTGTTTTACCTCCGTTAGTATCACTGTGGAAACACCGACATGAGGTTCTTCGTTAGGAGTTTCCAGGCCACTGGTCCCCTTCCGTGCAGATACTGTGCAGCTACTTGAGGGTTGCCTGCCAATGTCAAATAGATAGACTCATAAAGGGGCTTTGGTGTTCAGTTTTATCCTGAACTAAATAGCAATTTATTATAACATAAGCAAACACAAATATGGCAACCACTGGTAGCGCTGTATCTTGCCTAATATGTTAATGTAAGCATGGTTCCTGTCTACAGTAATGTATTAGCTGCTTGCTAGCACAGGCAGCACGGAGACCTTTTTCAGAGTAGCTATTTAAAACCAGCTGCCACTTCCTACAAAACAGTGTCCAGTTCATTTAATGAGCCCAGACACCCATCTATCAGTGTCTTTGTGTAATTCACAAATTGCTAAATCTAGAAGCAAGTGATTTTTTTTGTTTTTCCTTGTGAGTGCTGCGTGATGAGCTTGGGGACAGAAAGTCCTGAAGGGGAATATCTGAGCACGGAAAGTGGAATATATGTGGGTTGTTAATAGTACAGTCTTGATTAATTATTTTATCTTCCTGAAGACTTTTCTTTGGCAGCACTCCGTAAGTATTAGCTAGGGTTTTAGACATTCTTGTGTTCATGCAATCATCCACTTGTGTAGTTATATGGCCTTCATCTGAGCTAACATGTGCATGAATCCATTAACACTAGCAAAGACCCGAATTTGGCAAAGAGTGCAGGTATTTGCCTCAGGCCACTTTGGGTGAGCAAATGACTTGCATGCACACATCACACTAGGCTCAGTTTAAATGTTACAATGAGTAGGAAGAAAGCCTATAGATTTCATGTATACAGCATGTAAACCACTTTCAAAGTTTATGGGTGGGTTAGCTAACAGTCCAAACACACTAGTGAAGCAGAGAATTAAAAATCTGTGAGGTGCAGGACATGAATGCTTCCACTGGCACACGGTGCTGTTCATACTCCCTGACTGAATGCTGCGAGATTTTGAAATATGAAAACAAAGAACATCAACAAGATGTTTATGACATTTACTGAATTTATTAACCTTGTTTAGAAGTGGTTCCGAACAGGGAACAGCCTAACCTCATGAGAAACATCTATTATCTCAATATTTAGATGCGAAAGTATTTCAGAATGAATTTTTGTATCCTCTTTCTCAGTTGGGGAAATTTAGTTCAGTCAGTCTGCTGCTATCAGGTATTAAGAACAGTTCTAGAGTTACACTGTAAGAGTACAGCATGTCAAAAATCTCGGTTGAAGCAGTGGAGATATTTTTGAGCATTATTTTTTGGGATTAATTTTCTTATGTTTCATTTCAGGTGTAAATATTACCCTTTATATTTAGCACCACATATTTAGATGCTTACAGGATTCTGATGCATTTTCTGTATTGTGTGTTTCTATTTTTATTTTTCAAAGACTACAGTACAGTTATGAAAGCACGCATAGCAGTCCAGCTTTGTTTTTTTTATCATAATGTGTAGTTTTGAACTCAAATATTGTTGATGAGTTAAACTGTAAAATCACTTAGAGAATCCATACTGTCATCTTATTTTTTAAATTATTTTTTCCCCTAGTATTAGATATGATTTTAATAATAATTGTTCTGAAACACGTTAAAGATATACTCTGAAAAATATTTCTCATCTTGATATGTAAGCTTGTTTTCATATATTATACAGGTATGGAAGAAAGCAGAAGTGCAAAACCAAGTTAAAAATGTATGAAAAATGTCTAAGGGTGGTAATTCTCTATTTTGACTGACTTGCCATTTTCAATGTAGACAGTGTGACACAGAAGACTGTGTACCCAGAGTCCCATGGGGAAGGAATAAGTTCTCACTTATTCAGTTTAAGTATATGAGTCAGAAAGGCTTTCCTATTATAAAATATAAAACCTTTCAGGAGTAAGCATTCTTGTTTCTTTTTTTAAGCAGATATTTTCTGGGTAATAAAAACGATATTAGTGTATGCTATTCAGATACACTCTGGAGGAAATCAGGAGTTCATAAGGCACATAACTTTACATATTCTCACTGTCACGGACACATGGTGAAGTTCATATGATTGCTAACAATTAAGAAGGAGTTTATCTATTTCTTTTTGAATGCATGTTTTCTAGAACTCTGAACATTTTTTTTGGAAGTTATCCTGCTATTTATGGAATGAAGAATAAGAGAGCTCTTAAATAAATAGAAGGTACCTTGAATCCTCCTATACATATCTCCAGTCATAATGTTAAATTATATTTGTGTGTCTGTGTTGTTTGCAATGCTATATCCTCCAGTCTAAACAACTCTTGAGATCAGCTTTTCTCTTTCCAGTGATTGCTCAACATCACACAGAGCATGTGCATGCTGCATATCAAGCTGGAGACCTGTTAGCCTTAACATTACCCATATGGAACACATTTCCCTAATCAGTTCCTTTCGGTTATTGGCTTGTTGTTTCTCTGCCTTACTTAAATTCTTGTCCGTCACAGGTTTCCTACTGTTTCATAGGCTCTCCCCTTCAAACTGCCCAGAACCAAGGCAGACCATTCTAACACTATTTTCCTTTGCTGCTGCTGACCTCTGAATTATCCATGTCCCCAGCTTTCTACCCTCTTACACTCCTTAACAGCATGGCAGAAGCTTGTCTGATAGGAACTTTTCTCTGGAGCATCCTGTGTCATCTCCAGACACCCTCCTGTTGGAGCTGACCAACAAACAAAAGCACCAAGAGTGGGGCAACAAAGTGCCATCCTTGGGGCTGACAAGTGGGGAAACCTTGCCTCAGGTGGCATGTTCTGTGTGACCAAGATGCTGTTTTCAGATGACGTGACCAAAGCAATTGTGTTCAGGATGTGTACTGTGTCCCAGAGCAGGAACAGTGTGTCCCTAGGTTAGGATCTGGTTAAGCAAATATAGTTTAGATCCTCAGCCCAAATTTCATGCTCCGTGCATCATGGCTTGATACTTACAGTTAGATGATTGATGGAGACAGAATATTTCTGCTCCTTTGCAGGAGGATACATCTTTGTTAACACTGAAAGGGATCCACCATGTGTCTGTGCAGTGCTAACATCTGATAGGTTGCTGGTAGGCTGGATACGCTAAGAGCTCTTGTGCAAGGTGCTGTGGAAAGTTCGTTCTCACATATGACAAACAGGGGAGCATAGGAATGGGTTAACATCGTGTGAATGTCTTTGTAAAGTGACTTTCTCAAACTACAAATTTCCTTAAATCTTTTCATGGGAATAGCTGCTGCTCTTCATTATTTTGCACTATTGAGGTCCATGCTTGATGTCTTTATCTTCCCTATTTTTATCTTCTTTTTTTTTTCAGTGTTAGTTTGTGTTCACAGCCTTTTGTGGCCACAAATGCAAGATTTAGTCATCTGCTTCTACAGTCTTCCCTCTTTTCCACATTCTTCTCTTTTGGTCTTCTATAACTTCCTGTATTTTCCGATCTCAATATGAAGGAGATCTTAAGTACCTTTGTATGATAAACCAACCAAAACTGAAGTGTAATTCTCTAACATGTGAATCTTCATCTAAGTTACTTGCTTCCATTTTAATTTTATGGATACTAAAAAAAATTAAAATGGAGATGGCAAGAAATTTTAGGTTAGTGCTTCTTAAAGTCATAAGGTGCTCTCATTACTCACAGTAACCCAATTGTGTCAGAGAAACCCACCCACAGAAAAAAGTAGATTTTTTTTTAATTTCCTTAATATTTAGCATTACATGCTGAAGTTGGGCTTAGTTTTCAAGTTTACTGGGTCAGGTGTATCTAACTCCAAAACATACTTAACCTGTAGGTCCCAGTGGTCTGGGACTGCAGGTAGAGGGAAAGTATCATAAAAAAGGTAAGCACAGCTCAACAAATTGAGTTAGGCTTCTCTGGTGGAAGAGAGACATTCAGCTAAGTGCATGGGCAGTACAAAAGAAAGGCAAAGGCACAGAGCTTTGTATTCTATTTAGTTTTTCTAAGGGGTTTTGTGTTGCACCTGCTTGCATCTGCAGGTTGGGGGCTGTGCGTAACAGCCTCTGCTAGTTCACAGCGTTATTGCCTACCACTGTGGACACACAACCAACACTTTACAAGTGCATCAACAGTGGACTGTCATGTCTCTTTTGGTTAAGTTAGTGAATGATCAGTTTGTTTGTTTGGATCATCTCGTGTTCTTTTCTTGAGACAAAAATAATCCTGTTTTAGGTGCGGAGTGGGGTGGCTGCCTCTGTCTGACTCAGTCAGTCTTGTCTTCTCCCACACCCAGACAGGGATATCCCAGCAGACTGCACTTTCCTGGAGCAGATGTGGTTACATAGCAAGATAAGAGGAAACCTTTTCCGTAAGAAATTTTTGAAGGCAAGTAAAGGTAACCCAGAAATATTTAAAATAAGGATTTCCTTCAGCTGTTTTCTTTGTGCAGGTGAAGGAAGACCTGTAGTTTTTCTTGGTGCTGTGACCACTGTGCTGATATTCTGACTCTGAATTGATTCACTGTTGTGTTATACATGGCAAAGAAGATAGATAACAGAGCTCCTGTGCTACTGTATCTGCAGGGCGCCAGAGTCTTGGGGTAGCAAGTACTTAGAATTTGGCATCTTCATGTTTTACAAAGAAGGAGATATCATTGTGCACCAGCACTTTTGAAACCTTCTCATGAAAACCTTGCTTTTGACCTAATTTTATGAGTCTGTGGTTCAACACCACAGGGACATAAAAAATCAATTTTGTTACTGTGGGAAGCCTTACAGCTTTAATCTGCTCTACTCTGCTCTCCTCTATAATCTCTAAAACTTGGTCCTTCAGGGACAATAAGGTAAATTTAATGTCTTACTCTGAGAGTACTTGTGATAAATCACAGTGATGACAGCATAATGCAAACAAACCATCTGTTTGCACCGGCTGGGCTATATATAAGGTTTGTCTGCACTCGGATCCTGTACTAATGGAAGAGTAGAGTAAGAACATGGGATATGGCTGAAACATAAATTAACTGTTCCATAGATAAGGAACTGCAGTAAGAAAGTGCAAATACGAGCACCCTGACAAAGTGCAAGAGAGTTGCTTCCACAGTCTGGTCCAAAAAATATGTATAAACTCTGACGGCACCTGCAGACCCTGCAGTTGCTGCTGGGTCTGAAGCCTTTAAGCCCTTTGAGAAACACTGTTTTCCCCTTTCCCCTAACCCTAGCCCCCTATCTGGGGCTTGCCCAGACACCACCTGAAGTGGGGTGCTTATACCCCAAGGTAGTACTGCTAGAGATGTAGTACTCTGGCTCACAGTGATACCTTGGATTGTTTATTTCTTTACTGATATCGATTATTGCCTTCTGAGGCAGGAAATGTTCTTGACACACAATTAAGAATGCCTCTCCTAAAGCAGAAAACAGTAAAACATGATAGCTGGCACACACAAACCAACAGTCAGCTCTTTGTCAGGGTCACTCTGTTTGTCCTGATTTTGGGGGCTTGCTAGTGATAGGGGAAAGACAGACTGAAACTGAAGAACACTTTAATGATGAGTTTTCAGCTGTCAGCATTTTGTGGCTTCCCAGATAGCTGACACGACAAGCCAAGGAGCAGCAGGGTGCTTAACTCTTGCCTCTTGCTTTGACAATCATGCTCCTCTTTTAGAAATGTACCTGGTACCAGCCTGCGCAAGAGAGATGGTTAAAGGTGCTTGTCACAACAGGATGGTGTGGCGGGTTGGCCCTTGGCTGGCGGCCAAACCACACACACCCGCTCACACAGTCCCTGCCCCCACCCAATCATAGGGGAGAGAATTAAAGAGGTAAATGGCAAAGAGGACTCGTGGGTTGAGATAAAGACAATTTAATACTAAACTACAATAATATTGGAAATAATACTATATACAAGTATGCAATGTGATACACAGTAATTCTGCCCCTCCCCACCTGATGATCAAAGGCCCAGCCCACTCCCGGCCAATAACCCTGGAGGATGGAGGGAATGGGTGATACACAATGATACTGCCCCCCCCCAGCTGTTCATTAGCTGTTGCCAGCAGAAACCCAACGATACTGCCCCCCCCAGCTGTTCATTAGAACCCCAGAAACCGCACTCACAATTTCCCCAAAAGGGGGGGGGAAGAGTAAGGGGGGGGGGGGGTGCGCCGCTCCCGGAGGCACTCACGGAACGGAGATAACAGCCCAAGCGTCCCAGGCCGAGAGCTGACCGAATCAGGGAAAAAAAAACCAGCTAATGATCTCCCTGGAGAGGGAGGATCCCGGAGGCACTCACGGAACGGAGATCGGAGATAACAAGCGTCCCGGGCCGAGAGCTAATGGCGTCCGGGGGGGGGGAAAGAAAAACAAGGCCTTGGGAGAGCGAATGCAGGGAGCCCAAGGGAAGTGAAAAAGCCAGCTCTCCCGGAAGGGTTCTCACCTATATACTGGGTATGACGTGCATGGGATGGAATAATTGGTCAGTCTGCTTTTCAATCTTGACCTAAAAGCAAGTCCCAAGCTAGAAGCCGGACTGTCTCTTCCCCCTCCCTCTGTCTATGGGGAGAAGAGAGACCGAATGTATTTGTCCTTGAGGGTATCCTAGCAATAACTATAAATGTTCTCTTTGTATCAGCTTTTCTCCTGAGCAAGAATTCAAAACATAGCTTCTTGCTAGCTATTTATGAAGAGAAGGGAGAAAAGGAAAAAAAAAAAAAAAATTAGCTCCCCTCTGCTTAACCCACTACAGATGGAGAAGCTCTCAGAGGGCATGTATAGGTCTGGAGGCATGGTGAAAGAGGATGCTGCGTCCCTGGCCCTGCTTCTTCACCAGGGGAGCAGTGGGGAACCTCCGAGATCCCCTGTGGCCTCCCTCTGAGTCTGTCATACAGGTAGCAGCTGCATCTTCATCCATGACCAAGGGAGAGGGGAGCTCTCCCTGACACCCTCAGAGACTGATGGCTGTGGAGGGGGTGCCCAGCCATCATCCTTTCCCTCTGCACTCTACTGGGACCTCCCTCCTGCCCCGCTTGGCTGGGCATCCCCAGGCAGAAGGGACACGCGCTTCCATTACTGCTCAGATGGCAGCAGAGCTAATTGCAACCTGATGGGGTATTTGGTTGAGCATTTGAGGTGCAAAGAGGAACAAGGACCATCTGCTAAAAAACAACTAAATTTTTAATGTCTTCACATTGCCATTGTAGAAATCGAGTGATTTAAGAAAGAAAGTGCTTTGAACTACCTTTATATTGTGGATGATAACAAATATAATTGGTATTATGGACTATGAGATACATCATGCTTATGTTTAGTCTTATTCTCATGGAAGCTGGAAGCCACAGTATGGAATGAAGTTACATCACTGATATGTTATTAATTATTTTAATGTAGACACCTTCTATGAGAGTTTATTACAGATTATGCAGTAATCAGTGCTTAATAGTCCCCCCACTGGATATGGAAACACATTTAATTTGGCTTTTCAGTAGAAAAGAAGCAGCATTTCTCACTGCAGGTAGATAACATATTAATGTTGAACCAAGCATCTTGTCAGACGAAGGAAATATTAATTTTATAGGATTTACTGATTAATTTACACATAGCTAATAGTGTTACCCTTTAGGTCTACAATATGTTATTGCCACTGCCAGCAAGTGACCGTAAGTGTTTTACTGCGTTTGCAAGTCCTGTCAGCTGAGTTTGATAATCCGAGGATTTTCAGGCTTGCTCTGTCTGAACTTTACTTGACCTGCCAGCAGCTTTACTTTATATGATTTAGCTGTAACAACATTTTTCCTAATTTCCAGATGTCTCCAGACAATTTGTTTTCCTTTGGTTTGTCTTTGTATGATACTACCTTGGTTCGATGACTCCGCTGTAGTGATGTCATGTACAGAAACACAGGTTGGTGAGATAGCAACCTTGAGAAGTGGAGGCACCAAATGCATCTGAATGACAAGACAGGGTGGAGGTTGGAACTGGAGGCCCCACAGCTATAAACTGCTCAACTGTGGTTGATCAGACATGCAGACCTGGAGCTAGAAAAAACTAGGAGTGGAAAAGAGAACAAAGAAATAGTATCCAGCATAGAAAAAGTACATCATAGAATCATAGAATGGTTTGGGTTGGAAAGGACCTTAAAAATCCTCAAGTTCCAATAACCCCTGCCATGGGCAGGGACACCCTCCACTAGCCCAGGTTGCTCAAAGCCTCATCCAGCCTGGCCTTGAACACCTCCAGGGATGGGGCATCCACAGCTTCTTTGGGCAACCTGTGCCAGTGTCTCACCATCCTCACAGCGAAAAATTTCTTTCTAATGTCTAGTCTAAATCTACCCTCTTTCAGCTTATATCCATTACCCCTTGTCCTCTCACTACACTCTCTGATAAAGAGTGCCTCCCCATCTCTCCTATATCGTATGTAATAAACTCTGGACACAACATGTAGCTGCAGACCAATGAAGAAAGAGAATGTTAGCAAACGTATAGGAAGGATGCCAAGTGAAGTGAAACCATCAACACAAACAGGGTGTTCCTCCCATTGAGGGACTCCAGATGCTGACAGCTCGCTGTAATACCCCCCACTTGCCAGAGCAGGGAAAGGTAGAGCATAACCCCAGGAAAAGGGGTAGAGACTAAGATGTATATGTAAACCTTTTCTAATTCTGTCATTCCTGTTTCTATAACTATCAGTTGTGGGCTAAAAGTCATGGACATTTTCAATTTCAAGAATATGAGCAATAAACACTTGGCTTTATTTATGTAAGGTGTGCTTCCTTTTTGCCCATAAATAAGATTTGAGTGTAACTGTAGGCACTGACTTTAGGGAATTCCCTCTCCTCATTCATTTCTCCTTCATATATATTAAACTTGGTCATAAATAAGGTGTGTGGTATTACTTTCCATTCATCCTTAGTTTCCAGCATGACTGTCTGGTCCATAATATTTCACTGTGATTGGAACTGATTATATTTAGCACCAGCTCCTCCACAGCCCAGCAATAGCTGCTAAATCATAAAAAGCACAAGAGTCATTTAACATTTACCCAGCATTAGCACTGACACCCCTAGGCACTAGCAGTCCCATTCGTGAGGTGTTACGCAAATATGAGCAAACACTCCCTCAGCTCTGAGTTTACAGCTTCTGAATGGAGCTGTGCTTCACATGAAATAATCCTGTTTCACCAAAAAGGGTAAGCTTATTTCTGGCTCTAAGTTATTATTGCAGTAGTGTAGCTTCTGGGCCCGAAGGACTGTGTTAGTCTGTCCCTCCCCACACTTCTTATTTCAGTTGCTGCAACAACTGCCACCGGCTGATCCAACTACGTAGCTATGACGTGGGCCACATCTTTGTTACTCGGATACAAATATCTCTTTTTTCCTTTTTCTAAATATAGCTGCAGCTACAAATGACCAACCATTAATGGACTGAATGTTTAGCAATTTCAATGAAATTGATTGGAGCAACGAAATCAGCTATACTTTAGTTTTCATGCAGCATGTCCGTATTATCAGAGATGGAATGTGCATTGAATGCCTCTCTATAGATCTTGCTATATTTCCAGTTCCCAAAATCATATGTGTTTGCCTTTAAAGGAGCAAATGAATTAACGAAGTCACTGTATGTAGGATTATAACCTATGATTCTACAAAAAGGTAACTCTTTAAACTGCTGTGATCCCTAAAATTACAGGAGATTTGAAAGAGTCTATTGATTCTATGGCAGAAAAATAGTTGTCCTGTACTTAACTCCTTAATTGATCTTAATGATCCTGATTGACACCAGCCAAAGAGTCAGAACAAGCCATAAGGTCAAATCATAGTATTTCTTTTGTACATTTCCTCAATCAAATCTTATGTTATAAATTAATTTGAAAAAGAAAATGATCAATTATAGCACTTTGTAATTAGAGACACACATGCAGAAAAGCTAATGAGACATAACTGAGATTTTCCATGCTCTGTGGAGGTTTATAGTAGAAGAAACTGAATGATCTGTTTTGTGCCATACTGCACATAGAATTCCCCTCAGCAGTAAAAGAAAATACATTTAAATCCATGGCATAGGGGATTTGTTTTGGTCAGTCTATAATTAAATGTTTCAGCTATTACACAGTTTTAGGAAACACAAGAAACTTTACAGTTGCGGTAGGTTAACCTTGGCTGGATGCCAGGTACCCACCAGACCCCTCTAACACTCCCCCTTCAGTAAAATAAAGGGGGAGAATAAGATGAAAACTTATGGGTCAATATAAAGGCAGTTTAACTAGAGCAAAGGCCAAGGCCACGCACAGAAACAAAAGGTAAACAAAGATGTTATTCTCTACTTCCCTTCAGTAAGTGATGTCTGGCCACTTCCTGGGAAAGTAGAGCTTCAGTGTGTGTAGCAGCTGCTCCTGGAGACAAACACAGTAACAAGTACCCCCCTCCTCCTCCCTGCCCTTGGCTTTTATGGCTGAGCTGATGTCACATGGTATGGAACAGCCCATCCGGGTCAGCTGTCCCGGCTCCTCCCCTCCCAAGATGGGTTATAAACACCCTGCCAGCTGCTAGGGTTATACTCAACATTGTGAGGGCTGCTATGGGGATGTAAACTCAATGTAACACTTCAGCTTTTAAATTTAAGAATACAGAATGCTGAAGATTAACATTTTACCTGATAATTGGCTCATCTACAAGACATGTCTGTCTGTGGCTAGGTGCACTTAGAGCAAGAAAACTGTGAGAAAATTCAGATTATCATAACTCCGTTATACTGTAGAGTAATCATTTCACTTTTTTAGGTAGGTTGCTTTTCTTTCCTCTGTCCTTTTTCTTTTCTGTCTCACATCCTGCTCTTTTTCTGTGTTCCCTCCTCTGTTTTCAACACTGGTGTGAACCTCAGGAGATAATGGATTTGAGGGACCTGGTGTGCCCACCGTGCTCTTGGGGACTAACTGCCGCCCTTCATCAGTAGAGGTGTAAGGCAGTCTGTGGAGCACAGTGGAGGTCTCAGCAACCCTCTCCTGCTCATGATGGAGATCTCTGCTCATGCATGGTCACATTCTTAGCTTGAGTAGATTATTATATTAACAAGCTGTGCTTCAAGTGAAGAAACAGTACTTCTGCTTTGCTTTTCTCCTTTCCTCCCCATTCCTCTGTCCCTTCCCATTAATTGCCTGTTTTCCATTCACTCTGTATCATGCTTTTATCAATAATTAAAGTACTTATAGTGAAGAGCAAACCCTGAAGTTAATTCAACAGGAATCTTTATGCTAAAAGTGCACATTTCTCGCCCTCATGAGTCACCTTGGTTCAGGCACCTTTTACCACATATAAAGAGACTTTGCAAGCAGTCTGCACACAGCACAGAGAGCACACAGCGGTTATTTATAGGGTTGCATATGCAATAGATGGTGAAGACCAACAGAGTGCCAGGCTGAGTACTAATATGCTCCCCAGGCCTGACAGAACACTTCTGCAGGTAGCTGTCAGTTAGGGATGGATGGGTGAGCCTTCACTGCATCCTGGAGCCAGCTAAGTCTTGGTCTTGCTGAACTATCCTCTACAGGCTCCCTTTAACCCCTTTTTCGCTTTGTTTTTTGTTCGTTGACTTCTTCATGTCAGGCGTCTTGAACCCTCTAGTCGCCAGCAGTTACAGCCCCAGCAGCTGCAGCCGTGGAACTTGTTCCTTGCAGTTAGGTGGCTCCAGCTCCAACACCTTCTCACACCTTACCTGCTTTCAGAGTCGAACTGAGCCCAGGTCCCACAGTGCTGCTGCACTGACACCAGGCTTTGAGTGAGAAGTTGTACCCTTGGGCCCAACACATCACCCATGACTTGGCCTTCTTATCTTATATGATCTGCTTCCAAAAAAATTTAGGAGCTAAATTAAGTTTTAGGATTGATCATTCTCTACAGAACATTCTGATTGCTTTCACATGTCCTGGAGGGAGGAGACACACCTGGGAGGGCACATAGGCAGTCGGAAACATGCGTGTACATCTTACCAGTCCATACTGGATCTTTGTGACAGGTAGGATTCCTTCAAAAGTGACACATAACACATCTTCTGTGGTCTTTGGGATGGTATTGCTGCCTTTTTAGGTGGGGAAGAACGTAGCAGCATACCCTGTTACACAAGAACCTGCAAACAATTTTGGTGAGTTCCTGTTGCTGGTGACACTATCCATAACCTGTAAAATCTTGTGAGGATAAATCTTGTCACAACCTCTTTTATTTATGTGGCAAGACACAGAATAAAATTTTAAGCACCACATCCCAAGTGGACGTAACTTCAGAGGTTTGCTGGTGCCACAACAATCTATATCAGCCCCAAAGACCTAAATCGAATAAATTGGGTGCTTTAAAAATGGCTTCTTTAAGTTAGATGAAATGAATTGGCTGCATGACCTTGCTAAAAAGAACAAAACTGGCTTGTTTTCTAGAAGGAAGCAATCGTACTTCAGCAACAAACCTTGAGCTTTTTCTGCAGGTCATTTTTTGATTTAACAATTTCAAAGCTATTCTTATTTTCACTTGCAACTGCTTACAGAAAACTTTGAGACTGTAAAAAAGTTAGCAAATTTTCATATTCTTATATTCCTCCAATCTACTGTGTAAAACAAATTACCACAGTCTGGTGAGTTGACAACCATTTCCAAATTACTAGCCTAGGATTCAAGCTTAGGTTTAGGATTGAGATCAAAATTGGACAATTGTCTATTCCATATCATGCATGTCATGCCCAAAATTTAGATGAGGTTCTGTCCAAAAGTTCTGTCTCTTGCTCCAGGTCATCTCTCTCTGGGTCATATCTCACTCTTGGGGTCGTCCCTCTCTTGGGGTCATCTAGCTCTCTTGGTCAACTCTCACTCTCAGACACTTAGGCTCTTATCTTCTTTCCAGGACTGAGGTTTTGAGACTCTCCCTGCTCCAGGACCGTTAGCCGGGAATGGGCTGAGCTTTGGTCATAGGGTTGTGAGCAGTATCTCCATGTATTAGTCATTTGTATGTATTATTATCATAATTATCACTAATATTATCATTATTCTTTCCAACTTTATTGTAGTTTAGTCATTAAATTGTTCTTCTCTCAACCCACAAGTCTCTTTTCCCTTTACCCCTTTAATTGTCTTCCCCACCCCTGGGACGGGGGACGGGGAGTGAACAGTTGTGGTGTTTTGCTGTTAGCCAGGGTCAAGACTAGAACATAGATATCACAGATATAGGAATATTTTAGGTTAGATAAATATTTTAATATTTTAAAAGTGTATGTAAGTAAGGACCAAGTGAAAAGTCTGGATGACCAAGCTATGGTAATTAGCTAACATGAGGCTGCATAGTTCAAATTAAAAAATGAATTCAGGGCTCTTTGTACTTCAAAATAGTTTTTAAGAGATGAAAATGTCATAAGTCATACCAATTGGATACAGAGGCAGTTCATCTAGGCTCATAAAATTTAGATTTTATGTCAAGGGAAAATTGACCCTGTTAAGGGAGGCCACCTCGGTGGTCAGTGAGGTATTTGCTTCTTGCATTATTTTTAATTGCAGAAGTTATAGTTTAACATCTGTCTTTTCTCTGAGAATACTCATTTATGTCTTTTCCCTCATCATGGGATTGACTTTTTCTTCTCTGAAAGAAAGTCTGAGATGTGTGATTTCATTCGTGCTGCCCACACTGGGCAGAGCCAGGGTGCTGGCAGGGACCCTGCCACTCAGCCTGACCCCCACTTCAAACTGGTGCGCAAAGGTGTCATGGCAGATGAGGACCTGATCCGGCCAAAGCTGATGGGAATTTAGTGAAATTTACTTTCTGTAAGCATGTGAAAGCAAAGATTAGAATTGTGAAATTCATGCAAATTTATGCAGAATATGGCACAGGATGCAAGTCTCTTTTCCAGAGTGCAGTGTCTCTACGGTTCTTGCACAGGAAAACATTAACCAGAATTTTTCATTTTAGGACAAAGAACAACAATTTTTAGTCTGCTTTCATTCTGGAAAATAGACAATTTTATCAGGAGTTGTCCAAAAAATGTTACACTTGAGACAGTGCTCCAATATGGAAAAAATTCACACAAATACTTAAAGTCCTGGGGAAATTAAGATGCACTTGAGCACAGAGTGTTTTAGTGGGAAATATCTTAGAACCACAAAAAATGTCACGTGCGCTACCTGATTAAGTACTACCTACTGTTCTCTGGAAGTACTGTGACCACGACTGGGTATGATAACGAACATTAGCTCTTTGATCTTCGTATCATTAGAGTCTTGCAGTAAGGTAAGGGACTTAACAGCATGGACACCATATCAGGTTGATCTGAGAATATTAAAAAATTTGTATGGAGGCAAACCATTCAGGTGAGATGAGTTTTCAAAACTTTTGGGGTGTTGGGCAGTTTTTTTCCTAATTATTTCTCCTGATTCTTGTAAATATTTTTATTTTACTTTATAATGGGTACTTTCATAGGGAATGCCATATCTTTAAAAAAATTCCAATATTCTTACGGAGATAAAGGAAGAGTTCTAAGCAATGACACAAATCGTTTTGATACATCAAGAAAGGTACTCTTTCCAATCGTGCTGTACTACAAATGTCAGAGATGGAGAATAAAAAGAAAGCTAAAAATCAGATAGAAAGTATGAAATGGGAACATGAAGATGAGAAATATATTCCTTGTTTCTAATCATATTTCAGACACAGGTTCCACTGCTAAATTGTTGGGAAAAGAAGAGTAATTGAGGTTGGAAGGAATCTATGGGGTTGTCTAGTCCAACCCGCCTCCCAAAGCAGGAATAAAGTAAAAGTTAGTTGGGGTTAGTCACGTCCTTTTCCAGTTGAGTTTACAATCTCTCCAAAGTGGGAGATTCCAGAAAAATCTCTGTGTAAATCGTTTAACCAACACCAAGATATTTTTTTTTTCTTACATCCAATTGAAATGTTCTTTATTGAAATATGTGCCTGCTGCCTTTCAGAATTTCACGGTTCACTTCCAATGCATTAAGTATTAGAAGAAAGTACAAAGACCCTCCCCTGTCCCATCCCTTTTCCACATTTACCAAACCACACTCTCTCAGCCTCTTCTCAAAAGCAATTTGCTTCAAAATCTTTAAGAGAGTATGGGAAATGCCACAGGCAGTGTATGCAGATTGCATATTAGACTCTTAATTGGGTGAGACAGATTTCTTGCATTTTTTTTCCCCTACTTTTCAACACTTTTCTGTTCTTCTTCACTACGACACGACTTCAGTATATTTTCAGAAAAAAATTATTTTGGGAAAGAGAGTGACTGAAGAAAGCACATTCTTACAAAGAAAAAGAGGAGGCAAGAGACAATAGCAGAGCTTCAGTAGAGACTTGCTGAAGGTTAGCACCAATTCAGATCCAAATACTCTGGCTGCCCCAGAGACAAGTTCACATATCATTAGCTTTTGAATTGCTTCTTAACACCTATCTTTAACCAAGTCTCTCCAAGCAGAAATAAGCAAAGAATATTTTCAGTGAAAGTTTTGCAAACAATAGTTTTGTTCTTACCAGCCTGTTTTTTAAAACTGCTTCTCCAAAGAGCCAGAAGCAAGGCGAGGAGACAAAACCAAGAGCCTAATTAGTGAGCTGAATGCAGTGCTTGTCTGGCATTGTATGCCATCTCAAATGAACATACACTGCTTGCTAGATGAGAGTTTTGCTTCAAGGCGTCTTCTACTCTTTAATGTGAAATGCATGAATTGTCCTGCAAAGAAGGGATGGATCCAGACCCCCCTCCCATGTAGAAATCATGTTGCCACAGGCCAACAGTTTTTACCATTTGGCGTAAACATCTTTGAAGAGTGCAATTTAGAGGATAGCTGCCTACAACAATGAAAGGGATGGGGAAAAAACATGAAATGTCTGGACCTGGAAATGTGAAGCTTGTAAAGTGAAATCTGGCCCAAGACAGCATCATTATTCAAGCTTCTTAGGAGGACAATTAAGTACACATAGGAGTGAGATCAGATATCAAGTTATGGGGTGGGTATTAAGTTATAGGGTGGAAGGTGCAGGGTTGTACAGAGATTTACTGTTCTGCTGCTGACTAAATGGGTGTCACTAATTTTTGTCAGGACTGTAAATAAGTCCTTTACGGAAAAATTAACCTCAGAACAGATATAGATTGTTCAAAAGGGAGTTTTTAAGCCTACAATGTGCACCCTGCTTTATTTTGATAAAGTAACAAAGCAGTGGTGTGGATAAGATTTCACCCAGTTGCCCTGAGTCTGTAGTGTGAAAGGTTAGGTACCCCCTGGCATGGGGATCACATGTGGGGACATCCTTCAGTGCAAGACCCAAGTTTGAACTTTCCCTGCGTAGCACTGAGAAGTCTTTATTTCTCTGACACATTACTCTCACCTTGATACTAGAACAGGATGAAAAATTCACATCCTAAAGGGTTGAAGTACACCCTCAGGTCTGGAGTTTTGGGGATGTATAATGGCCTTGATCTTTAGGATATATATATGTTAAAGATTGGTAATTTTGTAACCATGCATACATATGTCCAGTGGAATCAGAAACCATGCATCAAAGTTATCTGAAACCCAAGACTGGGCATGAAATCTACCTATTATGAACAACAGTGGATTTAGAGTAAAAATGGTCACCTTTGAAGAAAACGTATGGAATAGACTGGAATTATTCAGGCAGAGGAGGGGTATACAAAATACTAAAGCTACCGCATTTCCCCATGTATACATCCTAAGGGAGTCATATGGCGTTTGGCAACATTGACTGGTTTATGCTGTAAACTATTCCCAGCGTTAAAGCCTTTAGGTTTTACTACTACTCATTAACTGGGTTTATTTTTGTATTCCAATGAGGTCCACAACGTGGTTATCTTCTTTACTGCGACATATATGAGTGTTTCAGTTCAAGGCATGAACAGCAGCTTCCAGTCTGTTTCATGGCCAGTAGGACATTACGAGCACACCAAAGATCAGTTCACCCCACAGCAATAGAAATGCAGATTTGAGTGATATGGCCAGGTTGTAGATGTCCCCTCTTCAGTTCCATCTGGTGTGGATCACATAGTTATGGTCCCCTGTTGTTCCAAAAAACAAGGGGATTATAAATCTTCAATAACATTTGTAAATTAATTTAAATTGAGAGTTAGAAATACAAAAAGTCAAGGACAGAACAGAAAAGGCTTGGGGACATTAGAAATACAGACAAATTATATGTCTTCATAAGTCTTGAATAATGTTATTGCATTATGGCAGAAAATTTAAAAAAACTTTCAGTGAAAGGTGAAGTGAAAAGTGAAGATAAGATGTGAAAGTAATTCTATGATAATATGAGTGAGAATGAAGTGCAGGTTGCCATTCAGGGTATGTTTTACTGCAAACTATTTTGGAGAGATATTCAATTTTGAGGTTCGTGCTGGGAATCACTGTATGCAATCAGTTCAGTAAACACATAGATTATTGTTTTCTGTTCTGAACATAACCGATATAAAACCCCAAATACACTATTTATAGTCTTCAAGAGATCAGAGAATAAAACACCTGGAGAGACTGACTGAAGTTGGAAACTGAGAGCTGCATTTCATATAACTTGCATGAGAATAATGATAATGTGATAATAACAGAAGAGAATGTTCAAGCTGGAAGGGTCACCAGTGGGGATCTTGATAAATCTAAGGCGGCAAAGTGTACTTTTAGTGCTGAGGAAAATCTCCTGACAGTTAGGCATTAGAGGTTGAGACACAGCCTTCTTAAAAAGGTTTGGAAGCAGAACAGATTAAGATATTGAATATTTTACACTAAAACATACACTGCTGTGACTAATCTCAGTCAAATCTGGATTGGAACAGGGTAAACCAATGGCAATTTTTGTCTCCTCCCATCTGTGAGAACAGGAAACTTGGAGCATTGCACTGGACCTAGATCTTGTCAGCTCAGCTTTTATACAAGTATTTTCTCAGAGGTGTTTTGTTGCGTCTCCTGACAGCTCTTTAGCCTTTGGTTGTATTCAGCCTGTGTTGCTCTTCTTTCACTGAAGATTCCATTAAAAATCTTGTATTCTATTTATGTGCTTCTCTTTTTGGATGAGACTCTGTACTGCACTTCTTAGGGCTTCTTTGTAAAAGTCACTGTTCAGACTTTTGTCTGTCCTTCAGAAAGAATGACAATTAAATTATTTCAAGCTTTTTTCTGTCTTCCTGCTTCTGAGCAAAAAGTTGCAATTTCCAATACAAACAGACTTAACATCCTCTCTGATTTAGATCACGGATGTTTCTGTGATGGACAACAGTACATATTTGGCAAATTAAACCTAAGTGTAGCAAATATAATTAAGAAAATAAATATGCTACTGAATTGTTGACTCCTTTGGAAAACATATCTGTGGTGATGCTTTATCAACCTCTTAAAGCAACTTTATAAAAAAGATTTGGTCTCGTAACTGGCACCATCACAATTCTTATAACAACTTATCCTGTGGCTCACTAACAAATGGATGCAATCAAAGGCGTGCATCTCTGCAACAGGACACACTGTACAAGCCAAGCCAAAAGCAAGAAACAATCAATATACTTTCTGATGCCTTATTGTAAACTTAACAGACACTGCAAAACACCCCTGAGAAGAAGCTGGGTATCCACTGCATACCAGAATGGTCGTGCCCCAAACAACTGCAGTTGGAGCAGTGGACAGGAACTACTCATCTGCAGCCAAGCAGTGTGAAACAAATACCAGCTTTCTTAAAATGTCAGTAGTAAAGTCTCTCCAATTTCAAGAAAGACAAGATTTGACCTTTAGCTTATTCCCAGATCTGGCAAGGACTTCTTGTTCAAAATTTAAGTAATTACATCTCTGAGTTCCTACTTCTAACCATAAACAAATACAATAACAATTTTCCACCTTTGTAAATTTGCTTTCCATTTACAAATGACAAGTGCCAAAGGTTCGTTATAATCTAAATAGGCTTGTTATGATAAAACAATGTACTGATTACAACTCTGCCATTTCTAGTATTGTTATCTTTAGTAAACAGAACTTACTACTACATGCGTATTTTTAAAATGTAAATTTATATGTAAAATATAGAACTTGGACAACAAGAATAAAATGGGAGACATAGATATCACCCTAATGGTTCAATATTAATAGAATATAATACGTTCACATGCCATGATTTCTCTAAAAATAAGATTTATGTGTAGTGTCTAGAAAATTTACTAAACTTACTAGAAGGCTTCGAAGTGTCATTTCAACTATATTTTAAGTGAATTTTTTTTTACTTGAATTAGACTGATAAAAATGCAGCTTCTTGTTCTTACTATCTTTCTATAGAAAATAAACACTTTTGTAGCAGAAATAATGTGTGTAACTTCAATTTGTCATAAATACTTTTGTGTCTTGATTTTTATGGTTTGAAAACAGAAGGGATTTTAAAAATTAAATTTCTCTGCATGCTCATTTCAAAATGATGAATAAGTCCCAATGTACAGAGAAGTTTGTTATAACATGTTTTGTGATCGAGATGGATTAAAGTTATGTTATCCGTAACTGTGACTTTAAAAAAGCAGGATTTGAGCTTTTGTCTGTTCTGTATCAGACAGCAATCCCCATAGCTAATCAGTTTACCCATTGCATGTAGTTTAACGTAACTTCTGAAGCAGAAAATGGATACAATATTTTGTACTTTTGCTGGGAATTAAAGACATAACTTTTGCTACATATTGTTAGTGAAAGACTACAAAAAATGAACTATGGTGCTACCACTCAGTCCCAGTGTAAATGATAGTGCTTTCACACTTCCAGAGAGCTCTGTATCGTAATAGGTATGTTAACTGTGAGAGTACTCCTGTAGAGGCAAAGAGCAACCCTGGCAGGAGGGACAACCACTATCTCTGTTACCGAGCCCTAGGACCAATTAAACAAATGGACAATATTTCTGTTGAATCACAGAAGAGACCTTTTGCATGCATTTAATTTTACTCTGAGTGCCAGCACCACAGCTGTCATTGTGTTTCCAGTAAATCCCTTCTGGCATTCACAAACCTAAGATTTTTTATTTCAAAAATAGAATACTTCAGTACACAAGTGTGGAAAAAAAAACACTAATGAAAAGTGCACTTTTTCAGATACCTCAAGTGCACTCTTTAAATCTCAAAATCTGTCCGTCTCTATAATTTACATTGTAGTGCAATGCTTCCTCAATTCTACTATGCTATCAATGCCACATACACTGACAAAGGGTCTGATACTCCAAGACGCTAAGAATTTTGGTACCTAGACATCCAAAGCCTTCAGCTATTTTTAAGCATGAATAGCTCTTGATGTGGATTCAGCACTTACAGAATTGCTCCTCAGATGTCTTCGTCTCATGTTCCTATGAAGAATGTTTCAGGATTTTGCCTAACCAGCTCAGACTGTTGAAGTAAGGGTTACTGATAAGAGCTCATGTTGTACCCAGTTCTTTGGGGGAGGTTAGTGTCCCACTGATTGCTAAGAAAACAGCACTCAGTAGACGAGATTACTTGGGCAAGAGCATCCCAGGCAGGGGAGACTGACACTCTGTACTTTCAGTGTCCCCTAACAGTGAAGACAAATGAAAGTACACGAAGATGCAGCACCCACTTCTCTGAGTCTTTGTAGCCATGACTCCAGACACAAAAAATGCTGGAGCTTGCTTCCCCATGGAAGCTGTTCCGGAGCTGTGGCCTGCCCCTTTGAAAGCTGATGTTCAGAACTCATGACCAAAGTGACCAGAGAGGAGGAAAAGCCATTCCACAGGGAACCCCCCAGGCCAGCAGGCCTCGTCTCAACATCTGCCTGCGTTATATCAGCTCCTCCCTGTTTGCCTGTGTGCCTCTGTGTCAGCCCTGGGACACAGCACCACTCCCGTTGTCCTCTCCGAGGAACATCCCATGTCAGAGGTCCCCAGCAAGGCTGGCAAATGAACTCAGGAGGTCATTTCTCACTGTTTTCCTCAGCTAGTGGAATGGGAGCACTTGTCTTTTGTAAATATTGAGCTCTGAGGGTCTTTTCCATGACTCTCTCTTCTTTTCCCAGTGCTGGTGACATCCATGTCAGAAGACTGTTGCAATCTCTGGACAGGGAAGTTTATCTGCGATGGGTCATTGACTGAGCAGAGCTTCACAAAGAGTAACTTGACTCTGTCAGAAGAGGACGCCTGAGCTGGGGTGGGAGTAGGACAGAGACCACCGTGGAGATATGGAGGGTACAGTGGGAAGCAGAAAAGTTATCCAGGTCTCTTATTTCAGTTTTATATGCTCTTGAAGATACTTGCCTGCTGTATAATGCCAGCCCTGAAGACTGTGATTTAGAGCAGTAAGGTGTTGGCACTTTCTGAATACACCACAAAGTAAAAGTGCCAGTTTACACAAGCACACATACCTGAGATGTCAATGCAATAAACACTTATAACACAGACAGCATTATGTGGTATGCAAACAAGACCTCTTTAGTACACATTGGATACCCTGGGCAACATTTCACCAAAAGAGAAAGCAATAATGGCAATGTGTTGCTTGCAATCACTATTGGTGGATGACATCCTCTCCTTTTATGTAACTGTGTCATACAGTCATTATTATGGCAAAATTCCTTCTTTAGAAACAATGAGTCTCTCACATAAAGAAAGAGAAAACTCACTTCCTATAGAGGTAATTGCTTTATATAACTTGTAAATAATTAAATATTTACTTTGTTCCCTGAAAGCCCACTTAATTGTAAATTTGAAAAATAAAAGCCGCAACCAGTTATTCTGATTGAAGAATTTTGTTTCCTGGTAAATAAAACTAAATTGTGCCAATAAAGTTGACACTGCAATTTGCTAGTGAACAAGAACTATGTAGTCACCTATAACAGAACAGATAAATACTGCTTTTATGCTTTGAAAAAGGATATTTTTTATCAGAGGTTAATCGTGGAGGGAGCAATACTAAATTAGTTGATGAAATATGTGGATAATCACAATATACAATCAGAAGTCTGTACCAGGCTGTTTTAGCTTGCCGACATTTATTTATTTTTCTGTTAACGTTTATTATGTGGAAATTTACGCTGCTATAGAGCTGAAGTGTCCCTGAAAATCTGTTGCAAGTGAGAGAAATGAAACTCAAAGCAAAAGTAAGAAATTGCCACCTTCTTTTCATGTTTTTAGGAGGGTTACACTACAACTCTATTAAAAATTAATGTGGCCAGGGCACACGAGCTGGCACTGAAACCAGCTGGTACAAGACAGCCCATATCTGTCCTATGAAACATCCTTTTTCTCCAGAACAGGGCAGCCACCTTCAGCCTTTGTCTTAGCCCAGGCTGACAGCCAGACTGCTCCAGGGATGGACGGGGGACTGTTTGTTAGCTTGGGTCCACAGCAGGCCAAGGTCATCCCCACAGTGTTACAGCACAGTCTATTGACTTGCAGTGCCCAGACAATGTTCTCTGGCAATACTTTATTTACTAGTGCAGGTCTATCCAGAATTACTGGACAAATTACTCTTAAACACTAATTTTCAAAGCACTTGAGACTGAAAAATAGAGCCAGATCATAAATGCTTCACTATTTTTAGTGTACCTTAAGTTTTATAGACCCAGAGATTTTTCAGAGTCACTTCTTGCAGCTTCCTCACAAAATACGGATTTTCTTTGCCCCTAAGTAGCCAGAACCCCCTGACCTAATCACATCTAACAAAAAATAAATGTTCTAATTTATTTTTCTTTTCTCATTTCTAATGACCCCTCAAGAGTTTAGGAGAAAAGAGTTAATGCAGGATCTATCTCATGAAAATGAGAGGTGGTAGCTTTCATACATCAGGTAACCAAAAACCAGCCTAATTTAGAGTTTTGGTGGGGTACACTTGTATGAAGAGTTAAAAGTTTTCCTGCAGTACAAGCTTACATGCAGGGACAACAGATTTGTCCTGGTACAAGTGCAAAAACCTCAGTCCCAGACCTTGAGTGAAGTTTGTGAGGATTTTGTCTGTTACTGATGATTTTAACCAGAAATGTACCAGCAGCCTCTGTAGAGCTGTGAGACCTTATTGATAGTGCAATCCTTTTGTACTGGATATCTTTAGATAAGGCAATTAGAACTTCAAACTTAGAAACTTTTGGGCCAAATGCTGCTAAAACCTGTTCATACAGATGTTGTCCTTGTATATTCCCCCCCTTCCTCCCGGCACAACAGACAACAAATAGATAACATGATACCTATTCTTTTAGGTCTGAGACTGTTCACAGTCTTTTAATGAAATTTCTTTTCTTGCATATTTTGTGACAACTGTAAATCATTAATGGGATATGGGAAATCTCATCATGCTGGATCTCATTAAGAAGCTTTCTCAATCAAGTGGTATTTATAGCTATGCTTTACCTTGTAAAATACAACAAAACCTCACAAAATTATTTGCAAAAGAAAGTTTTATTGTTTGCCACTAGCAAGCCACAGCTTCTAAAGGAGTAATAATATCTGTGAAAGTAAAAACCTGCCTAACAACTTCTACTTGGTTCACAGTACTTTTTTTTGTTGTTGTTCTTACAAGACAAACACACTTTTGGACAGACTTCTGTCCCAGCAGACGGGAACAAAGTGAACCAGAGGTTTTTGCAATGGCTTGGAGGAAGTGTTAAGAAGACAAAAGAACGAGAGAAAACTTTATGTAGTAATTTAAGTGAGTTGAAAGACTGCCTTAATTTATATCCTCTTCACAGTCTTTTTAAAATAAGTATGTTGTGTGAGTTTGTGTTTAGATCAATTTGATACAAAATATTGCAAACACTTATGCTGATAGATTAATTCAGGACAAGATGACTTTTCTAACCTTCCCGCAGGGCTGAGCACACTATGATCTAATTGAAAAATGATACTGATTTAGTATAAGAGTATGATCAACAACTCTTGTGAAAATATTTTTTTTTTATCAGCAGGCTTTGTTTGAGGAATTAAGACAGGGTGAACTACCAGAATTATCTGAAACTCAGCTCTGCTGATCAATATGCAGCTTCTCCTGAGATTCAGAAAACCTGGTTTGCTGGGGGCAGATCTCAGCGTAAATTTGGCAGCATGTTCTAGTGGGAGCAGATCCTGGCTGCTGAAGTGAGCACAGTTTGTGCCATATTTCACTAACTGAAGTTGATTTTTCAAGTATTTTATGTCAAGCCCACAGATTCTTGCAAAAACTATGTACTTTGGTGCTCTGTGTTTGGGTTTCATTATTCCCAGATACTTGGATTTTGTATAGAGGGGAAACAGTCTCCAATATTAATAAAATTTGTCTTAAGAGTAGGAAGCTGTTTATTCTGCAGAACTGTGATACAGAGCTTAACTTTCTACACCTTGTTTGTACTCAACATGAGAAACTACAGCAGTCACAAAGCATCACAGATTAATTCCATTTACAATATTATTTTCTTTGTATTTTAGTTCATTTATTATCTTCTATAGTTACAGGAAAACTGGTGCTCAGTAAAGTTTCTTCTAGAATAAAATAAGAAACCTAAGTGAAGCTATGTACCATTATTTTGAAGTGATATACGATAATGCCATTTGTCTCATAGTGTTGCAAACAGCCTTAGCACACGAGCTGCTTGTTGAATACCACAGTTGTATTAGACTGCTAGTTTCTGGACAAATCCATACAAGATTCACCAGCCATCCAGGTGAATTGTTATAATCTTTCTTTGCATTTGTGGGTTGTCATAAAGGATGTGAAAGAAATGAGCCATTTAGTTAGCCTCCCATTCGGTTAGGGAAAGATGACTTGCAGGAGAGGTGTGTGCAAATTCACTGTCCTCTGTCCCCTGGCTTCCACTAATTCAAGGACTTTTAGAAATGACAAAACAGCAAACTAAAAAAAATATCTATAATGACAGCATATAACTTTCAAGCTGACTGAATCTTTCAGACGATGAAAGAAGCCTGTGTTGATATAGTCATTCAGGAGTTCCCCAAAACCCAGTGGCTGGCAAGCACATCAGCTGAGTTTCTCTGCTGAACTGCAGCAGTTCGAGTAAGGGGGCACTGGCAGATGTGGGATTTTGAGAATTGGTCTCTCTAGCTCAGAAACACTGCTTACAGACACAGCTCCCAGGAAACTCCAAATCCCACGTTGGACAGCCTTTTGCTGTTGTTGTTATTATTGCTTTTTCACATTCTTTTTGGGCTGAAATTCTAGTAACCTGTCAAGAAGAGACTGGTACATCTGAGCTGGCCTTTCCCTTAAGCTGGCCATGTAGGTGGACACTACTCAGCAGCCAGAGGTGTAACGAGAGAGACAATCATTTCAGCAGCAAACTACCTGGTTTGGTGATCAGTCTGCAGTCCTCTAAGGTAGCTGAATAGTGATTTTTCCAAGTAACTTTCATGCAGGTTTGAAAAGCTGTAAAAAAGAGAGAACAGTCACTCTTTCTTCAATCACTTTTAGGAGAGGCTGCTTAGGCAGCTGCGTAATAAGGTAAAAACAAACTTTGCTTCAAAAATTGATATATCAGCTTCCTATGATCTGTAAGGACTTTATGTTTTAAGGGAAAGTGCAGATCTAGCCTCTTATGTTTCACCACACATGTAGATGATGGGGTTCCCTGTGAACAATGTCTTCATGAGTGAAGGCTTGCACCCTCTCCAGCATTCCACAAAATCACGTTTAACTGTGATAACAACCTGAGGAGAAGGAGGTAAATTTTAGGGCCTGTTGGGTACCAGCTCCCTAGATGTTAGAGAAAAATTTTTATACCCTGAGAACATGGTCAGAGAACTTCAAAGCAGAGAGACAGATTAAGCCTGTTCAGATAACAAAATCTTGAATTGAAACGAAAACAAAAATCAGACCTCAGAATTCAACATCTGGAGGTCCTGGGAGCAAACTGAGAGTGACCCGGATACAGTGCTGGCATGCGAGAGTAGAAGCAGCATTGATATAGCACAGTGCTGACCCGACAATTCTTGTGAAAAACAAACAAACAAACAAAAAAAGCAAACCAAGAAAAGCCTCAGCCTGCACTTCCCCAGGATCATTGGAATCAGTTTGTTCCCTCAGAAAGACTCCTCCCTTTCAGGAGTATTTGATGAATTAATTTAAGCTTGTGTGCTCCTGCAGCTCCTGCCAGGATCATGCTGTTTGTTTTCTGTGCAAACAGAATAAGAGGCAGTCTCTGTCCTCAGGGGTTTGCCTGCTTTCTGAAGGTGAAGTGTGGTGGTTTGGGTTAGCAAATAAATAAAAGGAACAGAAGAAATAGTGAGGGGTGATGCCAGCACTGGAGAGCTGTTCATGTGTCAGCAAGCTATATAGTAAAACTGGTTAATAGCTGCTGAGGCTTTACCTCTGTCGTAGACCTGTAAAATCAGAAGGGACCATGATGAACAAGTGGTTTATATTCCTTCTGCACAAATGCCATTTCTCTCTTTTCCTGCAATGAAAGGGATTACTGTTTCATGCTGTATCAATCATTGTTGCAGCTGTTAACCCAAGGACTTGGACTAATCGCTTTATTCAACTCTTCCTCAGAGGCTTTCTGGGCAAATATCTTTTTAGACTAGGTGTTTGAATTTAAGCACTTGACTCCAATATAAAGAAGGTTTAAAAACTTCTCACAGGTGGTGCCTAACATAGAAGGTACTTATTTCCCTAAACTCTTGTAGTACTGCTTGTGCCCAGCGGTCACCAGACGTTCAGTGGTGTCAAGCACCTGCATTGGTCTGAAGCTCTCCACAATCCAAAATTACATTACTTCTCTGCACAGAGTGAAATGTTTTCCGTGGAGTGTCCACTGGAGAGAGAAACCTCTGACTTAGTTTTCGGTAAAGTAGGTTTCAGTTGTTAGAGTATGCAAGAGATAGACTAAGAGGCTGAAACCCTTTTCAAGGAAATCCAGTATAGATGCTTCACGGGTTGGAAACATGCTGAGATGGAGAATGGAGTACTTTCATTCCTTTTTGTTGAAAAGTTTCAATTCACATGCAGTATTGAAGGAGTCATTGAGCCAAAAGGCAAAAACTAGGGAGAGAGCGACACTGCAGTCTGATGGCCATGCTCCGGAGGGAGCACATAGAACATCCTTGCTCCAATTTTTTTTTACTTTAAACTACCAGAGGATAATGACACATACATCTCAAAGAGCTGCTAAGAATCTGTGCAGTCTTTCACTTCCTCAGGCCAAAAATCTGAAAGTATGCCTTGCAAAGGTGAAAACATTACCACTGAGGTTGGACAAATGCTCACCTTCCTTAAACAGCTAACAGTCTGGCACTAAGAGCCACTCCTGAGAAGTGTCTAGGCCTGAACATAATTTTCTAGGCATGTCTTCCATGTCTTGCTGGAGTTCCAAAATTATTTACTTATTTTAAAGAAGAAGAGGCATAGGTGCATACTCTTCTACTTTTAAAATAATATGTCCTTCCTTGGACAGGCCATGGACTTTGTAATATCAGGAAAGGCATCTTTCTCCACTTTACTGAAATACTTCTTAAATACCTATTTTAAATAAATGGTGCTTAGACACCATGACAATAAGCCTGCATGAATATTTCATGTAAAATGGCACCATTGATCACTGATAAAGAACAACATCTCTTGGACAGAGCTCTGTCAACCTGAGAGTTAGGTGAAGATGAATTCATTATTACTACATAAGTACTGTATAACAATTACAGGACAAAGCTTCCTTTAAAACAATACAGAATGTGGATAAATGTGCTCCTGTCTAGCTCTGCTGTCTTTGCAAAGATTTCTGAAGACCTCCAGAGAGTTGCTCCCCATTTGTGTTATTTTCCCCAGCTGAGAGCACAGGACATGAGTGAGTGGCTGCAGAGATCCTACGACAGAAGAGGAAACCTGTAGGATATTATCTGAGAGAGCGCTGAGGGCCTGGAATTCCCTTCTTGGTATGGACCAGCCCAAATTTGTTAATAATAGTGCACAAGTTTTCTTCAGGTATTTTACAAGAAACTGGGGAAGAGTTTGGGCAGTACTAACTGTCAGAGAGGAAAGATGAGCTTAGCACTAATTTTATGGCTGTTGGCTTTGCATTTATGCTTGGTATTCATAGAATTTAAGGCCAGAGAAGGCCATCAATTTCATCTTTTGGGCCTTTTGCCCTACATGCACTACTGAAATTTTCCCAATATTTCTTGCTTCAAACCTGCAACTACATAGAAGAAAGGACACATCCTGACTGCCATGGTACATGCACTGCTTTGCTATTTCCAAAGCAGAGTCCTGATGCTTGAAATCTTCATTCAGGTGAATGGAGTGCCAAATCTCTTGCTGTTTTACCTCTAACTTACCATATTTTATGTCATAGTAATTTTCTGATGCAGCCATTGGTGACATCTCAGGTGACAGTGAACACAACACCTTTCCTTTCAAAGACGACTGTTTTCAGACCGATGCAGCCTGGGAAAACACAGGCTGGTTTTCCTTCACCTGCCCTGCAGATGAGCAGGCAGCCTTTCCAAAGTGCAGGCTCACGCCATGCAGGCAGCTTTCTCATAGTAGGATGGAAACTATCATCTGAAAGGCAGCAGCTGTAGGCTATCCTCATAGGCACAGTAGTGTTTGCTCCAGTAATGTCACCCCTCACTGTGCAGAGGCTTGCTTTAGCCTCTGCTTGCAAATGGTTTTAACCTATTGCCACATGTCAAGCATGTAACAGCTAACGAGTTGTTATAAGCACCACATGCTAAATCCATAAACACTATACTTTGGAAGGCAGACTGATGCTACCTCCTGGTCCTTGCAGCCTTCCTTGTCCAAAATGTGCTTATGGTAGCACTATATGCACTATATGCAAGTACCAGAAAATTCTGTCCACAAACTCTTTTTTTAAACCTCTACTTAACTTTTTTATATTACAGGGTTGTCAACATAAGGTGATTCAGACAGGAATTTGCCATAGAAATTTGAATAGCCTCTTAAAGCTTCTGTAATAAGTTTCTCTGTTATTGCTATGACCCTGATGATGTCCTGCAGAAATTAATGCTCATGTTTTCCAGTGAGTGTTAATCCCCAAAGAATATAAGGATGATCAGGCTAACTCCTTCAAAACAAAAGCAAAACCTACATAATCCTCATACATCACTGAGTTCTCAATATAAAACACATTTGAAGAATTTGTGTAGCTTGAGTTGATAGCAAGAACTCTTTGGAACACAGCCATTTAACAGGCAGAAAATATATCATCAGTATAAGGAAAACCTTCATATATACATTTTTTCTTTTATGTTGTAAAACATAAAATACTGTTTTATATGGTGTGACTATTTCTTTTCAAAACATAAAGATTATGACTTTGGCTAACAGTGGTATTTTAAACTCCGAATGTGTCCATTTGCAATGTAGGACCTTATTCTATTGAAAGATCATATTAGTCTCTTATTTTGGTAAAACAAATTATTTTCCTTCAGCAAAGACACCTTTTACTTAAATCAAAGTGAGATGCTCTGATCTTTTTGTAGGGACAATGAGGGGGGGTTGTGTACATTTGTTGAAGTTTATTCAAATCAGCATTGCTTTGATTTAACTTTGGTTTTAGCTGTATTAGAGGTATACTGCAGGGTCACCCAAAGGGGAATGTTCACACATAGAAATGCTTGAAATGAGATATGAAATCTTCTGTCTTGTTTTCAGTTTTCATGCTTGGTGCTACAGACTTCACAAACCACAGATTTTTTTTTTCCCCACTTTCCTTTAATACACAATGCCTGATAATCAGTACAAATAGCAATGCAGGCCAGATCTAGCTACACAAGTTTGATTTTGAGTTTGAATTCTATATTTACTCAAATATCCCACATTTGATTTTTACGAGGTTAAAATAATGAGGGTTTTTTTTGTAGCTGAATGAAGTTTAGCAGTTTCAGGATTTAAGGTCTTAAGGAAAAAAAAGAGTATGACATACTCAGATATGGGTAGAGGTTTGAACTCCAGGCTAAAGATACAGGGTCATTTCTAACACACATATTGAGACCTAGATAGTCGGTATCTTAGGGATAGAAAGAGGTTACCTAAGAAACATGAAATATATTGTATTTTTTACCCTTTATGTCTTTGGATCTGACTGAAAAATAAATCCAATTACATAAAATATATTATTGATGAACAAATGGAGCATTTAAGCTTCCTCTGAAGTTAATCCAAGGTTTTGTCTTTGGACATATACTTCTCAATATCCCTGTACTTCTACCACTAGCATGTTTTTGCAAATAGGCAAGACTACACAGAGCTTTCATCCTCAATAAAGAAAAATCAATACCTATTATTCCTCTAGATCACCTGAAGGTACTTGCAAAACTTGCTGCTTCAGTCATATCTCGAGATCTCATATGAAATTTTCCATCAGTTCACCAGGTTCCTGTGAGCAGGACAATTCCTGCAGAAAGGAAATTTGAATAAGTGTGTTTGCATAATAATGCAACAATATAGGGAATTTCATTCCAGACACCTGCACTAGATGTCTAGGGAGGTCAGTATTTCTAGATAGTTGGTGCAGAGACAGGTCACTTTAGAGCTCTTCAGCATATGGAAGAAAAGCTGCTTAATTCAATGAGGTACATCCAGTTGGAAGGTCTGACTCTTGTCAGATGGTGGTTAGGTAGGTGTGGGGAAAACAAGCATTTCGTAGCCAGGCTGAGGGCTTGAGGACAGCAGGTGTCCCAAACAGAGGCTGAAGTAGGCTGTCTTGTCCACTTCACCCTGCAACACAATGCTGCAGAGTAGGAAACCCTCCTCACAGAATCACAGAATCACAGAATGTTAGAGATTGAAAGGGACCTCGAAAGATCATCTAGTCCAATCCCCCTGCCGGAGCAGGAACACCTAGATCAGATCGCACAGGAACGCATCCAGACGGGCTTTGAATGTCTCCAGAGAAGGAGACTCCACCACTTCTCTGGGCAGCCTGTTCCAGTGCTCTGTCACCCTCACTGTAAAGAAGTTTTTTCTCATATTCAAGTGGAACCTCCTATGTTCCAGCTTGAACCCATTGCCCCTTGTCCTATCACTGGATGTCACAGAGAAGAGCCTGGCTCCATCCTCCTGACACTCACCCTTCACATATTTATAAACATTAATTAGGTCACCCCTCAGTCTCCTCTTTTCCAAGCTAAAGAGACCCAGCTCCCTCAGCCTTTCCTCATAAGGGAGATGCTCCATTCCCTTCATCATCTTTGTGGCTCTGCGCTGGACTCTCTCCAGCAGTTCCCTGTCCTTCTTGAACTGAGGGGCCCAGAACTGGACACAATATTCCAGATGCGGTCTCACCAGGGCAGAGTAGAGGGGGAGGAGAACCTCTCTTGACCTACTGACCACCCCCCTTCTGATACACCCCAGGATGCCATTGGCCTTCTTGGCCACGAGGGCACAGTGCTGGCTCATGGTCATCCTGCTGTCCACCAGGACCCCCAGGTCCCTCTCCCCTACACTACTCTCCAACAGCTCAGTACCCAACTTATACTTGTACCTGATGTTGTTCCTTTCCAAGCAATGGGTCAATGACAGGAGATGAGGAGATGGAGATGAAGGGAAAAGAAGGAAAAGGGAAAACAGACACCTTGCCAGCAAGAGTTACTTTATTTTACCCTTTCCAATGAGGCAGAATAATTCAGTTTTATTTCCACTGCTGAGAGGTTTTCCACCAGCCCTTCTTCCACACATCCTGATCCTGCTGACTCACTCAAGCCATGAAGTTGTTTTCGGGGTAAACACTAACCTGTCAACTAAAATGTATCCTCCTGATATGCTCACTTTCTTAATTAATGTAATTTAAAATTACTTTAGTGTATTCTTTATTTAAAGCCACTTCCAACAGAATCTTTCAGCATATTTTGGTAGAATAAATCTCAAACCATCATTTCTATCTTTTTTATTACCAGCAGTGGGAATATCTTCTCCTTTTTTATTTTGAAGTGATTCCCAAGTAACATATTAGCAACCTGGAAGAAACTCTATTAAAATGGAAATGAACATACAGTACTTTTATGTGTTGAAGGGTATACATCTCAATTTTTAAATCAGACAATGAAAATCTGGAATTCTTACTCTAATCTTATTCCCAGTGACCCTGGTGAGAATGCAGATAGGTTGATGGAGATGCTGTGGATTCATGTTTATGCAGCAAAACAGAATTTGGATTCATGAAGGTCAGGGTGATAATGTTTAAAAATTACCCTTTCCAAGCATGGTCACTCCCCAACTGAGGATATTGTAGTCTGCAGATAGTTGCCTTAATCCAGGTTAGGTGGTATGTTGATGTTCTTACATTTCACCTTAGGTAAAAGGGATCACTCCCTGGCATCTGAAGGAAAGGGGAAGCCTGTATCCAAATTACTCTGTTTCAGATTACTTCTGCAAAGCCTTATATTTCTCTATCAGAAAGGTGCAGGGGCACTCTACTCCAGAGGCAAACTTTTCATGTTATTCTTCACTGCTCTCTCAGTGAAGCTGATGTTCCACATCTAGCACAGGCTGCTCACTCAGAGTTACCAAATACCTGGGTCTGAGGACTTGGAAGGAGCAAGGGTGTAAGAACAAGAGACATGCAAACCACAGCACATAGCAAAGTAAACAAGATACACAATTGTCCTCAATAAGATTTTAAAATAAACCAAACTGATGTGGTGATTTCTGGAAAAAAAAAAAAAAAAAGGGTGCCAAAGGACCCACTGTGTATTGCACTCAGGCAAGGGTGAAAAGAGTGCAGAAGGGTGGCAGAGAAAGGGAAGAAGGAGCAGGACAGCAGTGTGCCCTCACCATGGGCACTCTGCCTTACAAGGACTACAGACATAGTAAAGTATCTTTGTGCCCTACTAACTTTGTGAGGGTAGAAGTATATTGTCCCCAGTCCTTATTTCATGATAGGAACCCTGAGTCTAGCACCCTGGTTACTCAGTCATCTCCTTGTGCCTGCTGCTCCTGGGACCAGCTTGGGACTCATTACCAGGATCTTTGAGGTGACTTTAGTATGATATCATCACGACTCTTGTGATATCTGACATTTTCCTCTTAGTGACAAATCCAGGGTCCATGCCAATTTTAATTTTCACCTAAGAGGAAAATTTCCGTTTAGTTGTAGAGAAAAGCTTAAAAATGTAACCTGAGTGAACCTTACAGGTTTAAAAACAAGGCGATAAAGAGAATACTGTTACATGAAAAAAAAAAAAATTAAGCCAAAGATTTCTAGGTGTTTGATTCATTATTTAGATTGTTTTTACTTATCATTTCAGTTCCTTTTTTTGGGAAATCAAAGAGAATTTGCTTTGGAGTGTGTAACTTTGTAACAGTACAACATAATACAAACCACAGGTACTTTTAGGAGAACTATCCAATACATTTAAAAATGAAAACTTCCCTTGTAATGGTTTTCTAAAGAGAGGGCTGCAACTGTGCTGTTGTATAAGTAACTCTGTTGTCAGAACTGAACAGCAAAGCAGAGAACAAAGTCTCATTGTGCGACGGTCTCCAATGACCTCATGAGTGACACACAGTAATTACTGTGTTTAAAATAATACTCTCTCAAAGTCTCCTCTCAGAAGAAGCTGTCAAGCACATTTGCACGAAGAACTTCATGGTTTGTGTGAAGTGGTAAGTTTTGCTGTTGTCAGAGACTATGTCAATAAGACTGATAGTAAACGCACCTCAGCATGAGAAACACTGCTTCAGTCTATTCTAGGAGCAAGAGAAATCTTTCTAGAATTCTGGATTGCTGTTAGTGAGCTGATTTGAGCTTTTGTATATTAAAAAAATACTTTCTTGAGAAATGGGATCATACACACACACACATACACGGGACAGAAAACCGCCTGGCTCTCCTGCCTTCCACGACTTGGAGCAGTTAAATAACTGGCCTTTTGTTTTCTACCTTCTGGAAAACATCTGTAGCCTTGTGTCCTGGTACACATTTCTAACCTGAACTATGTACTCACTAGTTATTGCAGCAATTGCCAACTTCCTCAAACACTGACAAGGCTGTGAGGAATTCACCTGTTCTTGTATGAGAGCCAGCTGTCATGGGCAATATCCAAAGCAATATTTATATGCCAGCTGTACAACATTCATTTTTCTTGTGTCCTCTACCCGAAAAAATGTAGGAGATGTGACACCTGAAAAGGCCTAATCAGTCAGTAAGGGATTATTTCTTTGCCATGCCTGCTTTAAAAACTGTGCTGACATTTCCCTAAATAAATGAGTAAAACTGTATGTGTCAAAGCTAGTTTTCATTTCAATTGACACTAGTGGGAAATATGAGAGCAAAATAATTTAATTTTTAGTTCTGAAGACTATTTTGGATATGGACTGTAAAAAGAACCAGGCTCTGTATCTTTAAGATAAACTCCTGGTTGAGGAATTATTCCTTTTTTCTGTGGAAAAAGGGCACTGGTTATGAAAATAATGCCATCTTTACGACCCAGTCAAGATCACAGACTTATGCCTTAATAAAGGTTTCTTTGTTGTTTGTAAAAAGTGCTTTTTATTATCCAACGGTCAGAGCTAGAAATCTGTTCCTCACCAAAAATGCCAGCCCCAAACCCTAATATTTTCTGTGGAAGAGAGCTGACTGGATGCCAAATGTTCTTAAATTTTGGA
Organism: Syrrhaptes paradoxus; assembly: GCA_013400615.1. Lineage (NCBI taxonomy): Eukaryota > Metazoa > Chordata > Aves > Pterocliformes > Pteroclidae > Syrrhaptes > Syrrhaptes paradoxus. Next base: position 479,401 of record VZTO01027523.1, read on the forward strand.
TATATGGACCTCAAGGTCAGAGCCCGTGGGGAGACAAAAGGTAGCGCTGGTCAGGGCCAGCTCTGCAGGGAGTTTCTATTTCCCCAACATTTTTTGCAGTTCAGCTGTACAGGAGCTGGTAAGCAGTTGATGAGATTGGACCGTGTGTCAGTGAGAGAGTTAAACGCAGGTGCAATTTCAAAATCTTGCCACAACAACTTTGGGCAGGAGGAAACAATACCCTGTGGTGCCCTCAGGAGCCCGCTCACACGCGCACAGGGTGGAAGTCGGTGTCTGATTCTCAGACAACCTGACTATCACGTTTCACACAGGAACGTGCTGCTCTTTTTATCTTCCTTGCTGGGTGTTCTATCTTCAGACTAACCTCAGTCTTTAGTGAAATACCGCAGCCGGCCACCACTCAGTGTGTGTTTAAAAGATAAGATAGTCCATTATTTGAATAGGTGATTGTGCTTTTCTGTAATCAAAGCTAACAGAGGCAGTACTCTGTTAGGAGAAATAAAAATGGCTCTGTAATACAGAGAGGAGATTATTGGCAGATTTTTAAGAGTTCAGGATTTCCGAATACATTCATCCTCAACAGTAATCCACCCTCCTCTTCTTTGGTTACTTTAAACTCCCTCCCAGGTGAGAGGATCTGGGGGAGGACAGGTCGGCAACATCTTGTAGGTGGATCATAAAAAGACTGTAGACTGCAAGTTGTGAATCTTACCGTTATGCAATTGGTCAGAGGAGCCACTTGCATTTTAGACAATTCACCATCTAATTTTTTGTCCAATTTTTCTGAAAAATTATTGTCACAATTTGCTGCTAACTTACTAGTAATTACTATATATGTGTGTGTATATGTGGGTATGTTTGTGCCTCAAAGATGCGTTATTTGCTGTACATATGTACAGAAATACCCATTTTTTCATAATCTCAGGGTATTATAGTATTTTAGCTCTGATTTTATCCTCCAGCCTTAATATGTCTATTTCAGAGAAGAATTTCAAGCATTTTTGGGAAAGACTCCTATGAGTTAGGTCATCTGTAGACCAGAAATTTTTATGAATTAATAAAGATGTTCCCAAACCTCCACAATCACCCTTGCATGTTCTCTTAGCATTTCAGCCAAGGTGCAGATACCCTGGGTTGCCATTTACCTCTCTCCAGGGGCATTCAGTTTCTAAAGTAATTAGACATAAGCTTCACAAAACTTCTTTCAACTTTGTCTTTTGCCTCAGTCATAAAGCATAAAAAGACAGCTCAATTTTGAATGTAGCAGCCAACCTGAATGCAACACTCTCTAGCTAATCTTTGCTTGCTGATGTTTAACACATTGCCCTCCCTCATCTGGTAATTCCAGCAATTCTTTGCAGTTTGCAGCCATCAGCATAAAGTTCTGAAAGTTGGGCCATCTATGTCTTTTTAACATCCCACTTTCTGTGTCAGGGCCTGCTCCTGGCCACAGACTCCTTTCCCCAGCTATAAACAAGTTCTCCTAGCTAGAAACCCACTGTTGAATACATTTTTGTAGAGGGGAAAAGTGTTTGCCCATGGCTGTGCTTCTCTGTGGGTTTCAGTGCAGTATGAAACATTCTGAGGAAACACCAAGAGAGACAAGACCTATTAAACCATTTGGAAACAATCCTGACGTCTAACAGAACAAGCTTAAAATATCAGAGAAATCAGAAATCAGTCCTAGGTCCACACTCCAGGTTTTCACAGTTTTTTGTATCCCAGTCTATTGCACTTAGCTGTTGGCAGTTGGATGACAGCTAAAAGTGGGGGGGGTCCATAAGAGCAGAGAGACCATCGTATTGTGATCTACTAATTTACATTCTCTTGGTGACTAATTATTTTCAAAAGATAGTTTCTTTCTAAGATAAAGAATAGTTCTGCTATGAATCAAGATAAAGCATAAAAGGCATCATCTTTTAGCAAAAAGCTTTGTATTTCACTGTCAATTTGTATTAGAAATGTTCGCTTTGGAAGGTACATTCAGGAAAGATGAAGAATGGTGATGCTTGAGCTGACTCTTGGTGTCTGTTGATTTGCCTTCAACTGACCAATGCTCAGTGCTACGAATGCATTTTCATAGATATAAACAGGGATGTATATAGATGATCTAATATATGGGATAAATATGGTCTAATAAAATTATTCCTGCTTTTAAAAGGGACTAAAAAGGGCTCATCTTAATTTCCACTTCTGTTTTTATTTTCCTCTACTTGATTTTCCTTGTATCTGTGGTACAGGACTCAGAACTACAGCAGATCCTGGCTGCGCCGGTTCCTCAGGAACTTGCAGTCATAACTAGCCTTAAGTCATGTCTACACTAACAAGAAGAATTGTCTAACAGGAGAGGCTCTGTAGAGCAAAACAGATGATGTAAGGGCCTTTGTCTGCACTACAGTCATTTTCCTCCAGACAAATTTAGTTTGACCCCATGAGCTGATTGCTAGTTAGCAGGTAAAATTTATCAAGTGTGATCCCAGAGTGCATCTTCCAGTTCAGTTTTACCTAAAGGGAACAGAGTTCATGCCTCCTGAGACCTCTCTGCTATGCAAACCAAGGTGCAGTGAGAACAATTGCAAAATTCACTTGGAAAGCATCCTCCTGAGCCAAACTGAAACAATCATAAGTTCTAGTGTTTGAGCCCCAGAAGGATATACTTTGTTTTGGGAGTCTAGGGGTATCAAGAGACCATCGGATCTTCTTCCTTCCCCTAATGGAGGATTAACTGTAGCTTTTCTGGTATTTTCCAGCTTGCTGGTAAAGACCTTCCAAAATAGAGACACTATCACTTCCCATGTAATCTATTCTAGTTTGTTCCTTCTTGGCTATTGCTTCACTTTACAAACCCTTCTAATAAATATTAATCTGAATCTTAATGCTGTTAAATCCACTGCTTCTCATCCCATCCATCATGGATACCAACAGATTATTCTGTTCCTTTTTGCAATATCCTTCAGTAACCTTGAAGGCTATATATTGCCTGAAGTTTTACTTGTATATATGTATATGTATGTATGTATACATGTGAATATATATTCATCTATATAAAGCTCAAACAAGGAACATAAAATTTGTGAACACTCCATCCATCCAATAAACAAGCAAAGATGCAGAAAATGGGAAGCATTTTATCCCTTGATAAAATAACTATGTCTGCTAAATTTTAGTTAGGTATCAGTCATCAACAAGGTTCATATGATTCCTTGCTGTGTTCATAAAAAACTGCTCGCAATTTTGGATACAATTTTTTTAACAAGTTTTCTATTGAGGGACACATTTTTATTTAAAAAAAAATACTTGATTCTTATATAAAAAGGTTTTTTTCGTTTGGTTCTTTTTTTTTTTTTTTTTTTTTTTTTTTTTTTTTTTTTTTTTTTTNCTAGCCCCTATCATGATGAAAATAGAATGCTGGCTTCTCAGGGAAGTGTGGCAACCTAACTATGTCTTCAAGTTTCTCCATACCAGTGTCAGCTCTGGGTTTCTGGACATCCTGATGTTTCTAGTGTATTACTCAGAAAATTGCACCTCCAGCAATGTAGACTTGTGCAGATACACTTATGACATTATTCTGGCTTATAGGAATGTAAGTCCTGGCATCATTTGTGATAGCAAAGCCTGAAGTTGCTGGTGGGATCACAGAGGAATAAATTAGCATAGAACTTGGCATTTGGACTCCAGCCCTTTGGTTCCTTTAATTCTTACATGTGAAACCAAAAAGGGTTTGATGTTGTTTTTAATACTTTAGCCTGTGGGCTGTTAAAATGATTTTTAATTTACTACAAGATGATTCAGTAGGTCAGTTTATTATTGACCATATTTAGTATTCTACATTTTTCTTCTAATGGTTCTTAATGGACTTAATTTATTTGTTCTGTTCTCTGCCAGGAAATGAAGATGAGGGATGAAAAATATTCTATTTGAAACCTGACTAATTAAAGGAAAATAATTTAGTAAGAGTCTCATTTTTTTCACCGTTTATTGCAAGGCAGGGAGAGGAAAGGAATCCAACAAATGTCTAGGATAAAGTGACTTTTTTGAAGGTTTTAGTTTCATCTACAATCCCCATATTTTCCTACACTATTATATGTAATTAGTCCAACTATAGCAATTCCTCAACTGCCTTTGCTTTTATTTAACTGAATTAAAGACAGCACCATGAATTGTATATTCCTCAAAACTAGTATGAATTTTGTTTAATACCATGCCTTACAGAGTTAAGCCACTTCACAAATGGCTAAATAACTGGCTAAGCCTGTATTATAATTCTGTGCCAAGTGATAACATTAATAAGAGGAAACCTAGTAAGTTTGCACCTGATACTAATTATGGCAGCTAGGAGACCAAGCGTTTCCTTATAGCATTGCTGCTACAAATTTAATACTCTTTTAACCTCCCACATGGAAATAAACCTATTGGCATGAAGGAGTGATGTATTGTGTTGCTGCATTAGAGTGTAAGATTTAAATTTCTGGTAGTAAGAGACCAGTTAAGGTAGAAAGGCAAATCCTAGTTAAAAAGAAAGTTTCTGTATTTTCTTCTTAGGATACGCAAAAAAAGTATGTATTTCTCCAGCTCCTTCATCGAATTATTGTTGTCATAAACAAAATATTCTGGGTGTTACACAGAGTGGTTATTGGAATAAGCATAGCTGTAAGCATGACAACAACTAGCTCAGGAGTGACTAACAGCAATTACTTCACTTTAGCGCTGTTGCATACACTGCAATTGCTGCTCACTTCAGCTGATGTATCTTACCAGTTTCACTAGGGCTGCTGGGCTGAATTCTGCTATGAATGGACTCCTTAATTATGGCATCTTTACAAATCTTTATTTAAACCACATTGCCTTCACTAACACCCATTCAACAATCTGCATGCTGGAGTGCACACCTGTGAACATAGCAATCTTCATTTGTTTTCAGTCAGGTATAAGTAAGAAGAGAATCGAACTGACTTTTGAAGGATGAACTCTTCATTTTATTTCTCAATATCGAAAATAATCTGTGTATTCCTTGTACAGAGCCATAATAGTCAATGTACTACATCCCTACCAGTTTTCATCCCCACATGAAGTCACAGGTTGCTACATCTGAGATTTTTTTTACCAAACAAGTTTTGAGAGGTGAAGGTATACAAAAAAATCCAAATGCTTTTTTGAGAGGACAGACACTTGTTCTGAGAACACAGCCGAAGAAACTGATTGTGATATCGTGTTTGAACTCTCTTTTATATCAGACATTAAAATGAGTTTCGTAAAATTGTCAGAAAGCCTGAAATGTTCATAGAACTACAGATTTCTTGTGCATTCCTCTGAAAAGTCACAGTTTCTTAGCACACCTGCTTTAGTGGAGACAGCTCCAAAGTGTGATTCTTCACCCACTGTCTGTCTGGAAGTTCTTACTGACATCTTCAGAAAGATATTTCAAAGAAACATAAACTGTCTCCTTGTTGGCCCATGTCTTTGTTTTAAAATGGATTACTGACCACTTTTTTAAACCTTTGACTGGTAGAGACCTCCAAAGGATGTTGTGATGGAGGCAAGATGACATCCAAATTCCATTAGCAGAGAGACTCCTCAATTCAAAGAGAGAGAAAAATAACCTACCATTATACACTTGACCATATGAAGGATAGACCGAATACTGAGCAGGTAATATTGGGACAACTTCTGTTATTCTCTCTCATACTCTACCTGCCATTGCTTAGAATTTAGTAGCTCAGTCGAACATCCCCTTAAGTGATCCCAAAGATCTCAGACAAAAGTAGTTAACATATTCGTCTGTCTTGTAAATATTCTGTCTGAAGTAGCCTATTTGCGAGCTGACTACCTGACAATGGCTCTGGAGTCTGTCCTTGGACTAAGAGCAAGTCCATGACCTCAGCTTAAATAGTGAAGAGCATAAAGATTTTCTTCAGTCCAGTTACTGCTTCTTGTTTTAGTCAACAGCACGTTCTGGTACTAGTGTCTCATCTACCTGTTCTTTCTGACTTTGGGAGATGGAGCGATTTATATTCATGGGAGAAGTTTTGCCTGCACACTAATTGTGGCCTGTCTTCTGACTGGCAGACTTCGGTTATTTCTGCTGAGCAGTCCATGATCTTTTAAATGTCAAAAAGTTCTACATAATTTCCTGTATTAAATGATGAATTCTGAAAATGTGACAGAAAATATGATGAAATGAGGTATGTAGAAGAAAGTGAGATTAGAATGGAAATGAGGCGAAAATAACATCAGGGAGTCGTCAGAGGCAAAGATGGGGAAAAAATATATTAAGTCATTTTTCTCAGCAGGGCACAGCATGAGACCCTGGCACAAAGCCTATCCAGTGCAGGGGGAGCCTGCTTTCAGTGGATACACAGCAGGTTGTTGTTTGGACCAGTCTACTTTTTAAAGAGCAGCAACAGCAATGTGCATAGGAATAGATATTTAGCATGGTCCCCAAGCACAGGCACTAGTGTCAGCCCCCAAACACTCGCTTAGTTAGTGGTTCAGTTTGTATACCATATCTGCTCGCCACAGTGCTGAACAGCGTCTCCCAGTGCAATGCTGGAGCAAAAAGAGAGAATACTTTTCTTTTGAAAAGAAAAGACGCTTGGGGTTCAGGAGGTGATAGCATTGTTTTTGGTGGGCCTGACCTGACTCACTGAGTCTAGCTCACCGAGTCTACCTTTGAGATACTGTTAAGACATGCTTTACTGACTTGGCAAAGAATATTCTGCATTTCAAAGGTGACTTAGTATGCTGTCTACATGAGCAAGTGAACGCTTTACTAGAGAGGATATGGATTTTTAGTATTTGTAAGGAGTATTAGCTACTAAGTGATAACAGCTTTGAGTAAACTCAAGGCAACTTGAAGGAGTTGTTCAACCTTTCCAAGGTTGTTCCTATCAATGGGTTTGCTACTACCCATTTACCACAGGTAAGTGTAGGCCTATATGAATTTGCTCTAGAGCAGCTAAACATACAAATATTGTACCTTAGTTTGCTTCACAGTAACAGATGTGTACAGTGCAGCCTAACTTTGATTGAAAGACCAGGGATATAAAATCTGATTAGTCTCCATATCACAAGGGCAAGTTCATAAATTCTGCCTCACCCCCATTTTCTGAAAAGGAAGATAATTAAGAAATGGAACATACCAAAAGAAGTGGGGGGCTACTTGTCACCTAAGCCCAGCCTGGTATAGCCCAGAAATGCAGATATCTATTTTATCATAGAATTATTTCCTGAAATGCTGTGTCAGAGGTCATGCAAGAAGCACAAGGTTTTTGAACAATGTGGTCTTCTGGTGTTCATTTATCCATTTTTTTCTCCGTATAATTTTTACCCAGAGGAACATAACTGGGTGTTTGTGCAAGGCAGATACCCCTGGGTAAGGAAGAAATAATTAAAAAAAAAACATTAAATGAAGCTGACACATGTTTTGTTCACTGCACATATTTTGCAAGAAAATAAATCCAAGCCTTGAAGCTTTTTCCTGGATTGTGATACTGCCCTCTAAGGGGCAAAGCAACATCATTTTCCTTTTTGTCATGACTGTGCAAAGTCTTCTGCCCCAGCAGAGGTATTGTTGCCACTCAGATAATATATATGCCAGGCCACATGCGGGCAGCTGTCACCACCAGTATGAAACCTACCACAGACCTAATTAACACAGTAATGGGTTTTCCACTCTTATACTCTCTGAGTGACAGTTCAATAAGGAACTCCACAGTGATCCTATAAATCAGAACTAACCTTCATCTTAACAAGACAGAGCTAAAGCGTTCCAAAAATTAATTCTGAAGATTTCAGTATGTAATATTTCTGGTGGATAAACATTATCATTTGTTTATGCTAACTTATTTTCTTATCTGTATTTGAAAGTCATGTCATGACTACATGCTGGTATTTTTCTGGTAAGGTGGTTTAAGAAATATTGATGCATTTATGAAGTGAATGCTAGGTAAAAACAGTTATATTTCTGTAGTTTATAAAATTGTCTAATAACAGGAAACTATTCTGCAAAAATAGCTTTGCACTCCAGTCAGCTATGGAATCGGAAGCCTTTAGTCCATCAGTAATCCTCAATTTGGCCTCAATTTAGTACTTAACATGTAAATTTAATATCTGTAAAACAGCTCCATTGGAATTAATTGGATCCCTGCGTTTCAAATGAAATAACTTGAAAGTAAGCCACAGAGCACAAGCTTGTTGACTTTTAATAAGGTCCATTTATGGTTTTGAGCGAATTAAAACCTGATCCAATAAAGCAATTGTGAACATACTTTGAAGTAGAGCAGGTGTTTAAAAGCCTTGTTGACTCAGGATTTTAAGGACACATAGCGTTAAAAATTATAGTTTGCTTTTAATGCAGATTGAAATTATAATTCCTCAGTACTTTAATTCCAGGATGGAAAAACATCTCACTTTTCTCAGGCCTCTGAATCCTTGCTATGTTTTCTTTTTATTTGTCTTTTAGGCTAAGAAAAGATGGTAAGATGTTTAAATATGGATTTATATGAAATATGTGCCAAAGTAATTCAGCCTGTCTAGTTCCAGTTCTAAAACCTCTCAATTAATGGAAAGATGTCACCAAAGAGATGTATGGTAAAGAAGGGGAAAAATTCTGTGTTTTTTAAAATTAAATTTTCAACAGGTTTTATTAAGATTATTAATCTCGTTTTTTATGAAGATGTCTCTGCTTATATATGTCTAAGATAACTTTCCATAACAGGGACTATTTGGAGCATTTCTGAGGTTACTGCAGTCACTGAACTGTTCTCATGAATCTGCCTGCTGTGCCCAGAAGTTTTTAAATCCGCAGATTATAACCAGCTTAGTTGCCACTTGTAGTTCTAGGAATCAGACAAACACTCCTGTATCTGGTATTATTTAGCCTCCTTAGGATGCAAAATCACCCTCAAAGTTCAATATTCAGGTAAGTGCGGGCACGCACACTTGCGCACACACATACACAAGTTCACTGTGCTGAACACAGTTTGAAACAAAATGGCAACACAGGCAAAGCGAAGAAATTGAGTGGAATTACGTTTATTGTGAAAGCATATGAGAAATACAGGGATTTTTATTATTATTATTATCTTTACAGATGTGTGCAGAGTGTCTCAAAAGATTAAATCCTCAGCCGTGGCTGAGACTCGTAACTGGCACTAAAATACAAGTAAAGAGAAATAGAAACAGAAGAGATTTAAGTGGCAAAGTCTTGCAAAATATACAGCTAGCCAGTGAATAATCTGAAGTAGAAATCTTTCTTGCAATCGTAAACCAGAGTAGGTGTTGTCATTTTGACCCTTTAAAGCCTTTAAATGAGCAGCCATCAGTAGAAATGTTTAATAACAGAAACAACTTATGAAAAATGGAAAATTCGAGACACTGACTGCTCTGCAAGTTCTTCCAATTAGTAGCAAAACTGTAGGGCATTTATAAGGGAGAAATTCTACATATTATTTCAACCAAGAGGAAAGAACTCTGAGGACGTCAAATTGAAAGATAACTTGGGTACGAGTGAACATGACGTTGGAGCTTCATGACCCTTCAGAGTGCACAAATAGGGTACAATAAAAACAATGGCATGGAAACCAGAGAATTGGAAGGAAAGATCATTTCAAATGGCTTGTATGAGAAGGTGTAAAATACATTAGCAATTAAAAAGAACTTTAAGCAAATGCATCTAAAAAGCTGTAAGTAGGGTGAAATGTCTCATTGTCATTTTAAGCACAAAATAGAACTGCATAGAAAATGGACATCAGGTCAAACTGCTGAGGATGGATACAAAAGCACAGCACTGCTAATAAAGTTTAGGTTAAAAAAAAACAAAGTCATGAAAGGAAACTCGTGGAGGAAATTAGTTGCAACAGGAAACCGCTTATAAGTAAGTAACCCAGAGGTAAGATGAAAACAAGAGAGATGGTTAGTTTGCCCCTGTGGAGAGTGAAAGTGATTGACATATGATGCAGGCATGTTCTAAACACTTAATGGCTTTTTTCACTCTCTGTAAGAAGCTCATTTGCTATCAGACCCTATCATAATTAATATCAGGCATGAAGGATCAAGACTTCAGCCTCGTATAGCAAGGAACAAATTGATACTTGACTTAATCAGATGTTTTCAAACTGCCTTCATCTGATGGCTTTTTTTTTTTTTTTTCCAGAGCACCGATGGAATTCATTAACAAAAGCTCAGTGTTATGTTTCCTCTGAGAAGTTGTGACAGATGGATATGAAAAAACAGCAAAAGGCAAAAGTGGTGCACTGCTTTATAAAGGAGGTGCCAGAAAATTTCAGATATCCTGAGTTCCGCTCCTGAAAAACACACGGAGCCAACATGCAAGCAATCTGTGAACACAGAATAAAGGAGAGGGATGAATAACCACCAACCTTTGTGTGTCAGGAATCATACTCAGCCATCTTCATTTCCTCCTACAAGAGGCATAGACCTTATGGATGGAGGAGAAACAGCAGATGTCATATTACAGTTCCAGTAAAGTTTTCAACACAGGCTCACATGCTTTTCCTAGAAGGAAACTGGAAAAGCATGGTTTAAATGAAAATGCCACAGGTAAATGGAAAGCTGAGCAGTTTCCACTCTCCAAAGCATCTCTACAGAGTAGAAAACTATCAAATGTTTGCATGAATGACCTGGAGAAGCAAACAGAAGGTGTGCTCATTAAATGTGCAGGGTCACCAAGGCAAGAGGATTGTAATTAATAGCATGAAATTCAAAGAAATCTTGGCAGATTTTAGATAGGGTCAGGAAAAAAAAATACATACTATTTTTCTAGGGCAAGTTATTGTGTATAGCATGAATAAGCAAGCTAGNCCCCACACCAAATTCCATGCAGAAAAATTGTGCCTATGACATTTGAAGTAGATTTTCTCTGGTGTCTGTATTACTGTGACAAGGTTGGCTGGAATATTGCAGCCAACCTTGGATCCTACAGCAGAAAAGATCTTTGATCAAACAGGTACTGTTTGGGATAAGCACAGATGCGGAAAACCTGACCTGCATGTAAGTATTAAAAATACTGGATTTGTTTAACCTGAAGAAGATGAAAGTGAAGTGAGAAGTACTTTTCTTCAAGCATGTAGAAAACAAGATTCAAAACAGGAAGATGACTTTTTGTTGTATTTGTCTTTGTCAGACTCAGTTAAAATATTTGGCTTAATTTTCGTATTATCATTAACAAGTGTTTTTCAAATTATAACGAACACAGGAATACATTGGTTAAAGTGGTTGTTACAGTCTCTGTCACTGGAGGTCAGATCAACTCCTACATCAGTGGATAAATTGGGAGTGGGAGTCTTGTCGCCTAGCTTTAGATGCCTGTCCGAGCTATTTAACTCCTACTCTGTACACTCAACAAAACAAAATGGACAAATTTAATGACCAGTTAATCTGGTCTGTTGTACACTTTTGCTGTGGGATGAGATTAATTTCTCTCTGTCATTGCTTTTAGGAGATTGTAGACATATTGACGGATGCAGACATCTATACTCCAGTTACCCAAAGCTGGGCAATTCACCTCTTCAAGTCATTACCAGGCTTGTCAGTTGGAATGGCTCCAGTACACCCACTGAGCAGCACCACAGAGCTACCAGCAATATTAAGGAAGAATTAATCCTACAGGTGGGGTACCAGGCATACTGCAGTTTTCTTTCCTAGGATACTGTATAATCCCAGCATGGACCATTGCTCCAGCCAGAAAGGGAGAGTACAGTGCCTTTGCTCAGTTTTTGTTCTGTTGTGCAGTCCAGGTTCTGAAATTACTTCTTGTGTAATCATTGCACATATATTACTGAGCCCATAATAAAACAAAATTGTACACCTGAAAGGAAATTTAGAAACCCAAAATTTAGTCTCTATTTGTCTGTCTGACTTGCTTTTTTTCTTTTTGGTCCACCTAAGTCTTAGTAGGAATTCCTTTTATATCAAAGAAGATTCAGATCAAAACCTCACATTCTTTGACTTTCACAATTTTCTACAAATAATAAAAGTCAAATAACTTCAGGTTTTGTGGCTGTACTTCAATAGGTCTGAAATGTGTTCATGTTCTTATTTTTTGTCTTTTTAGATTAATTTAGTTTAGTAGTTTAATTGAACATCCATGTATTGGACTTCTGCACACTAGAATTCTTGATATATATTAAAAAATTGAGGTCATTAAAAATATTTATTGCTATTCAAATGTACAAACTTTTTAGAGACTATTTATCACAGACATGAGTCGTTTTCTTTGAAGTCCACCTCCAAATACCCCTTAAATTATAGGGTTTATTCTGTTGAATTGTACACAAATTCTCATTAGCACCAGTGGAAATTGCATCTGTACATCAAAGGAGTAAAACTTTTATTTGCCTAACAAGATTAGAGAAGTTGTTTAGAAACATAAGCTCAGGAGTGTGTGTTGACTATTTCCCACTATCCTCGACAGGACTATAAGACTTTTCTTACCTTTTGCCTTTTTCATATTTAAGGGCATTTGAAAATTTCAATTTTAAATATTTGGTCTTATATACTTTTAGCACAAATGTATTGTAAAGGCTCTAATTCAGAGGAATAGATTAAAATGCATATATATATACTAGTGTAGCTCAGTTCTCCTGAGAGATACTAACAGCTGTAAACACAATGGATATGTAAGGCACAAAACAGTTGTGGCCAGAAATGCCGCTACTTCTGTGGCGTGCACAGTAGTCTTAGTCCTAAATTTGGGTTTTGCAGAGAAGTGAAGTGCAGAATTCCACAGGGTCAAGCCGTGCATCCTTGCTTGACTACCTCTGTAAATCAAAGCTGTTTAAGAGCTTAGTGTGATTTGTGCTTTCAAATATCTACTTGTTGTCTTCCAGTGTGAGTTAGGCACTGTGCTTATGCATGTTCCTTGTACAAACTCTGGTGATACACCTCTTTTCTCCTTTTCACTCGGTGCAAATAGCTGCCCACAATGGAAGAAATTCATGCTGCCTACAGTAGACAGCTACATTTGGTGTAATTCGGATCACGTAAAGTTAGAAGTCTGTGCTTCCTAGACTGTCAGTGGAATAATTAAGGTGGCCCTGTCAGTTGTTCCCCTGAGCTAGATGACAGGAGCACAATGTATAGTTAGTGCCTGCCATGGTACAATTCTTCAGTTAGGCACCTGAAGGTGTAACGTAATTGTATCCTTCTACTTGCTTGCAGGTTGTCATCTCTTAATGAAATTCCATGTTTGAAATTAGCAGTAGCATGCTCTGAAATACATCCCCAAGCAAGTTTCTGTGCCTCCCAGCTGGTGAGTGGGTCCAAAAGTCTGGGCAGTTAATGGTCTCTCAAAATAATGCATTGTTCTCAGGGACATTTGTACAGCTGTTAATGGCATATAACCTGTGGTGATAGTAACAGTCTCTGTATCACATCTGTGAGCTGAATCACAATCAGCAGCTCTGACACATCTGTTCTGACTTTATATGTAGTTATACTGGCTTAACTCTCTTTTGTATCTTGAATGTGTCTTGAATGAAAACACAAAATTATATTCTTTAGAGCAAGTAATGGAAAAAACACTATAGTCCTTGCTAAGTGTTTATTATTATAACTCTTGTAGTTGAAAAATGGTGTATTTTTTTCCTATAGTCTGCACTATTTGACATCAATTCAAAACCATAGGACATTTATTCTCCACTATCAAACTCCTGCTTCCTCTCTAAGCTCTTAGAAGAGGTTATCAAATCACACCTTAATCTTTGCTAAGCTTTCAGACACAGTGGATGACTTCTGGGACTCTAAAGCATCTTTCCAGTCTACCAGCTGTTCTTATGGCTTTCCATGGCATCTTCTCAGTCTGCCAGCAACCTTCTTAATCAGCAACTTCTGCGCTATAGAGAGAATTCCTGTGTGAGATGGCAACNTCTTTGAAGTCCACCTCCAAATACCCCTTAAATTATAGGGTTTATTCTGTTGAATTGTACACAAATTCTCATTAGCACCAGTGGAAATTGCATCTGTACATCAAAGGAGTAAAACTTTTATTTGCCTAACAAGATTAGAGAAGTTGTTTAGAAACATAAGCTCAGGAGTGTGTGTTGACTATTTCCCACTATCCTCGACAGGACTATAAGACTTTTCTTACCTTTTGCCTTTTTCATATTTAAGGGCATTTGAAAATTTCAATTTTAAATATTTGGTCTTATATACTTTTAGCACAAATGTATTGTAAAGGCTCTAATTCAGAGGAATAGATTAAAATGCATATATATATACTAGTGTAGCTCAGTTCTCCTGAGAGATACTAACAGCTGTAAACACAATGGATATGTAAGGCACAAAACAGTTGTGGCCAGAAATGCCGCTACTTCTGTGGCGTGCACAGTAGTCTTAGTCCTAAATTTGGGTTTTGCAGAGAAGTGAAGTGCAGAATTCCACAGGGTCAAGCCGTGCATCCTTGCTTGACTACCTCTGTAAATCAAAGCTGTTTAAGAGCTTAGTGTGATTTGTGCTTTCAAATATCTACTTGTTGTCTTCCAGTGTGAGTTAGGCACTGTGCTTATGCATGTTCCTTGTACAAACTCTGGTGATACACCTCTTTTCTCCTTTTCACTCGGTGCAAATAGCTGCCCACAATGGAAGAAATTCATGCTGCCTACAGTAGACAGCTACATTTGGTGTAATTCGGATCACGTAAAGTTAGAAGTCTGTGCTTCCTAGACTGTCAGTGGAATAATTAAGGTGGCCCTGTCAGTTGTTCCCCTGAGCTAGATGACAGGAGCACAATGTATAGTTAGTGCCTGCCATGGTACAATTCTTCAGTTAGGCACCTGAAGGTGTAACGTAATTGTATCCTTCTACTTGCTTGCAGGTTGTCATCTCTTAATGAAATTCCATGTTTGAAATTAGCAGTAGCATGCTCTGAAATACATCCCCAAGCAAGTTTCTGTGCCTCCCAGCTGGTGAGTGGGTCCAAAAGTCTGGGCAGTTAATGGTCTCTCAAAATAATGCATTGTTCTCAGGGACATTTGTACAGCTGTTAATGGCATATAACCTGTGGTGATAGTAACAGTCTCTGTATCACATCTGTGAGCTGAATCACAATCAGCAGCTCTGACACATCTGTTCTGACTTTATATGTAGTTATACTGGCTTAACTCTCTTTTGTATCTTGAATGTGTCTTGAATGAAAACACAAAATTATATTCTTTAGAGCAAGTAATGGAAAAAACACTATAGTCCTTGCTAAGTGTTTATTATTATAACTCTTGTAGTTGAAAAATGGTGTATTTTTTTCCTATAGTCTGCACTATTTGACATCAATTCAAAACCATAGGACATTTATTCTCCACTATCAAACTCCTGCTTCCTCTCTAAGCTCTTAGAAGAGGTTATCAAATCACACCTTAATCTTTGCTAAGCTTTCAGACACAGTGGATGACTTCTGGGACTCTAAAGCATCTTTCCAGTCTACCAGCTGTTCTTATGGCTTTCCATGGCATCTTCTCAGTCTGCCAGCAACCTTCTTAATCAGCAACTTCTGCGCTATAGAGAGAATTCCTGTGTGAGATGGCAACAGTGCCAAATACAGGCACTCTGACTGCTTCTACTCCCACAAATTATGCATGCCCAGGATTATTTCAGATTTGTAGTCATCTGACATCTTCTAGCATTATATCTGCTTCTAAATGCTTTTGCCTGTCACGTATTTGAAATGAAAAAGTAGAGCCTGTCAAGTTTCATTGATCAGTTAAATTTGATTTATCAGTCAAAAGAGCTCCCTAATCAAGCAAAACTGTGATCAATACAACTCAATAAAGTTCCAATTTTTTAAATCATGTTCTTTGAATCATCCTTTGTCCTTAAATCTGTCTATAGATGTCCTTATAGTTTTCTAGAAAGTTTATCAATTTTCTGAGTACCTAGCATTAATTCATGCTTGTTGCTATAAAAATACCTTCCTTGTGTTTGTATTTTTGTTCAGAATGTTATTATAACTGGTTTTGCTTCTGATTTAATCTTGGCTTATTGTTTTAAGACTGTAGCTTCTTTGATTTCATCAGTGTGACATTTTGGATGCCTATTAAAGCATTTTGAAACAACTCAATTAAAAATTTTAATCTTTAATTATGTTCCCCAGATGATTTGGCTCTGCATTTCTCCCTTATTAAAAATGGCCTTTCTAAAGCAAGAAGAAAGTTTATATTTTTTTCCCCATATAACAAAACAAAGCATACAATGATCTCTTGTACTTCAGCATCGGCTCAATATGAGGTCTAATGAAGAATTTTCCTTGGTCCAGATGTCACCTTGTGGTTAAACTGTTGTTTTCTGGGAACTACATGAAAAGTTTCCTGAAAATCCCAAAGATTCAGTGCTGGTGGCATCGAGTTGCAAGTACACATCATGCAAACCGAAGTTCTTCACAATATTTGATACAGAAATCAGAAAAATAAAGCTGTTGTGGTTTTGAACCCCTGACGAGCAAAACCCCATAACAACAGTGCACTTGCTCATCACCCAATGACCAGGGCTCAGCCTGTTCCTGGCTGATGATCCTGGAACAGGGAGAGTCCCAAAACCTCAGCACTGGAAAGGAGATAAAAGCCTGAGCAACTGAGAGTTGACCAAGGGAGTGAGACCACCCTGAGACAGGGGTGACCCTGAGAGAGAGCCAACCTGGAGAGAGAGGGGGATGACCCAGAGCAAAAGAGAGAACTTCTGGACAGAGCCTCATCTATCTACTGGGCATGATGTGCATTATACGGATTATACCATTGGCTGATTTGGGTCTCAATCGTAAACCTAAGGTTGCATCCTAGGCTAGTAATTGAGGCTGTGCTCCCTACCAGCTTCTCCTGCACCTGCAGACACTGGCACAGCAGAGAAGCTGAAAAGTCCTTGACTGTCCTGGCAGCAACTATAGACATCCCTATGCTATATGCTACATTCTCAACACAAATCCAAACATAGCCTCCCACTAGCTACTATGAAGAAAGTTAATTCCATCCCAGCTGAAACCAGGACAAAAGCCTCAGGCTGAAAGTTGTGAGTGTCTGGGTTTTTGATTGCTTGCTTGCTTGCTTTTTTAGTCAATTGGATTAGTTCAATTAGGTATAAAAGAGAAGATTAAAATTTCTTTTTAGCATTTGTAATTTCGTTTTCTGATTTTTCTATTATGAAGGCATGTACCAGAAAAGGTAAAACTCACCCAACCTAGAAATAAAAGTGCATTTTCAAATGTACTAGTTCATAATCTATTTATGATGTTGCAGTTGTAATAGTGTTGCTTATTGTAAGGTTTAACTTTCCTGTTATTTGAAACTGAATAGGATTACGTACACATTGAGGTGGTAATTAGTTGTTTCCATTTATATTATGGCTTATTTATGAAATGTATCCCTTCAGCTGAGAGACACATACAATAATGGTAACAGTCCAGTAATTTCTCACAGTGTTCGCACACTCAGCAACTCTGATTTTTCTCCAGAGAAACGGAGTGTTTCAAGTTCACTATATTCTCAACAACAGAGCAAAAGTTAAAAGATGGAGATGGAAAATAATTTATCTTACAAAAGGAACTTAAAACTTGTTTCTCAACCAAGCAAATACACAGACTATACAGGCTGGGCTTCCTGGCTGTCTCCCATACTGAGCTTCCTGTCTCACCTATGATAAATACACACCTTTAGGATAGATGCAAATTCTGTCTTTGGTCTAAAACTAACTTAAGAAAAATTGTAGTGAATAAGTGCCATCACATCACTTATAAACTTCTACCATTATGTCACATATAGGACTTCTGTAAGGGGAGCAGAAAGTGCCTTGTCCCAGGCTGGTCGGGCAGAAGAAAGGCACGGTTGGATGCCCATGAGGAGCAAGCCTGCATGGGGAAGGAGGGCCATCCACCTTCAGGTTACACCCAGAAACAGAGTGGAGGGTGAATTTAGATGCCAGCTGAAGCAGCAGTCTGAAGTAGTTCTGCTTATGGAGCCCCACAATGTCTACCAGAAATTAACAGCAGGGCTCAGCCTTTGTTTGACGGTGGTACATGCAGACAGATGGCTTCATTTGTCTAGTCAACTCCATGGTAAAACTCTAATTGCTTTTAAAGGCAGCAGTGCTTGTCCTCTGAGAAATAACTTCTATCAATATGTATAAATCCCATAATTTCAAGCATGATCCTCTATGTGACAGAAAGTGTGTACTGGAGATCCATTAGTAAAGGGTGTGCTTTGGATACATCCTTTTTGTTTTCTTTCTAAAACATGTCAGTTATGGATGAATAATTCTGTGAGACAACCTCAGCGTCTTTGTTACTATAGGTATATTCAATGATATCAAAACCACTCACAGTAGTAGCTGAGGAAATTTTATATTGTTTTTTCCAAATAGTTTCTATATTCATCCATGAGGAAAATTAATTGCTTGGGGAAGAGTTTGGGAGTTAAAAACAGTTTGAGTTTGCAAACAAGGAACTAGAAAATTATAAGAAGCGACAGTACATTATGTTTGAAATTGTGTATACATGTTACACTACAATCTGTCTGTAAGTGGCAGAAATCTTATAGTTAGTAATTTATTTCGTCAGTCTTTGACACTATCTTACCTGCCACTAATCCTACACAACTGCCTTCCTGACTTTCACGGGCATTGGTAAATACCAGTTTACAGCATCAGCAAGGACACCTGCAAGTGCAGCATATTGCTGCTCAAACAGCAAGAAGACGACAAGAGTGTGTACAATGTGATCAGCAGGAATGCGCTGGAAACCTCACCCCCAGGAAGAGTCTCATTTGCTATTCTCAGTCAGGAAATGCTGCTCTTCTGCAGGAGAAGGAGCTGGTGTGGGGTCATGCTGGGGACACCTGGCATCAAACATCCCCTTCCTGCTCCTGCGTCTGCAGCCTGGGTGGCAGCATGGACACGAGGCTTCCCCAAAGACTTTTCACCCACTCAGTGCTGATATGAACCTTGATGTATTTTTCTGGGCTAGCAACACTCAGACCAAAGGAAGAGAGAAAATACCAATAAGTTAATTGATTTTTTCACTTTTTTTTTTTCCACAGAAAGTGGATTAGCATTACAACAGTCAGGTCCCAATTTTAAAACACAGAAGCCTGAGTATGGAGTCCTCCTTACCCACCTCTGGCAATGCTCGCTCCTGTCTGCATAGGATCAGTAGGCTCTGAGGGATGTACCAGCTCTGCACATTTGCAGGACCAGAGCAGCTCCTAAAATGCTGGCCCCCTCAAAAATTAGTTAGAGCTTGTTGAAAGAGCTCAAACTCTTTAATTTGCCCACAGACCTTACAGTAGACAAGACCCAAGCTGTGTACTGCCCATAAAAAGAGCATGTCAATAGCCTTTATACCTCTACCTTTAGTTCTGCTGGATTAGAAAAAGGGATGCATAAAGGGAATTTACAGCTTCTTTTAGTAATACTCAAGTCTGTTCTACAGATGTCTATAAACCAGAACTGCAGAATTAAGGTAATTGTCCTCTGTTGCAACAAATTGCATACTGATTACTGTGAAAAAGGTTTCAATAATTGTATAGGTTTGGATATGGTCAAAGAAAGACACCAGCAAGGCGGAATTGTTTCCAATTTTTTTTACAACTCTCTTATGAGTAACGAAAAAGACCATTTAGTTACCTTTTATTTTCTGTAGTGTGATAAATGAGATATTTTGGATTAGAAATGGATTAGAATAGATTAGAAAATACAATAAACATATTTTCAAAGGTTTTTCCAGCCACTTCCATTATAAATGCAGATACTTGAATTCCAACAAAATTTCAATGATCACTAGGGCCATTCTTTTTACCAGAAATGAGCATGCTATGCAGAATATATAACACTAGTTTAAAAGTTTGGATTGTGTCTTGGATTCAAATTTTGAAAAAATTTGCACATTTTTGGGCTTGATGCTTTGGGGTAAGGATAGTTTTGCTGTTGTGTTTTACACCTGATAATGCAGCACATTCTCATCTAAATTGATAAATACATAGGAGCTAAAAATGACCTAAAATATATTTGAGATTGACTTTCTTACTGACATAGAAAAAGAGCTGGTTTTGTTTTGAAGGGAGTGTGACATGGACTCCTCCATCCCTACGATACTAACTGCACATCACTTCAGACTTCAGGGCTGAGGATATTCTCTTCTGCAGGACATAAGCTCAGGCTTGTATTTAAGAATTGAACAACCACCAATAGTGCTCTGGTCTTCAAAACTATCAGGTGAGTTTATTTCAGAAGAAGTGGAAAATCTAACCACCAAACAAAGCACACTGGAAACAAACTCTTTATTTATGTCTGCCATGCTACTAAAACTGGCATAATGTTTGGTGTATACAGTGAAAACGAAAACAAAGGGAGCAAACTTGTGGCTGTTGCCATAGCTATAAGCAGGTACAGTTGTCAGTTTGAAGTGAATTGAAAGAGAAAAGAAAAGAGAGTCAAATGCAAAAAGACAACCCACTTTTAAAATTAAATTAGTGCAAGATCTCCTATGTGTCTTCAGACACAAGCCTACCACTAGAGATTTTGGCAATGAGCTTTATGAGAAAGGAAAAACTCCCGATTTAATTATCACTTCAGGTGAGACTGTTGAGTCCAGCTGTTAAACACAGACACAGAGTGACATAAAACTTTGAGATTCTGAGTATTGCTGAATGCTGGCATACTTCAATACTGTGATTTACCAGGCAAAACTGCCTACAACATTCTATTTTTATAATGCAATTAGAATTTCACAAATCAATTTTTTTTTTCATACTTCCTGAAGGTGTTGCTCAGGGACAGAGGTAAAAATCCGAGTTCTGTCTTAAGTCTAAATTTTGCAACAACAAATTGCTTTGAGGAACTATTCTTATTCCCATGTAGGCTCTTCAGGGTCAGTTTTTCACCTTAAATATTCAGGGACATATAGTCTCTGTCCAAGTGCCTCTTTTCCTGACAATATGCTGTCTCTAATTCCTTTCTCTGTCTCCTATTATCTTACACTCTAGACTCTCAGTTTCTTATATATTCTCACATGTGCATAGTGCATAACAATATTGAGTATAGCACAGGAAACTCTAATTAAGTTTGTACTTGGCAAATAGATATTATTTTCTAAAGTCACTGATTTTATTTATAAAGTGGATGTGAAAAAATAATAATTTCTCTAACTTTAAAAATGCATATTCCAGTAGCAGTGACACAGTCTTTATTGCAATGGTCTATTTAAATAAAGATAGAAATCAATTAGAAATCTGTACTGCCTTTTCGTACCTTACAACCCAATTTTCATGACATATTTTCTAAAAAAACCCCTATTTTTGAGAGATTATTTCTCATGATTTCTCATAATTTTAACTTTTCTCACTATCCCAGACAGAAAATCCTGCAGCTGAATTACAAGTTAAAGAATTATTGGAAAATATGACAGAGCTTTTACTATTATAACAAAATTTAAATGTTACAAACTCAAAACTTTCAAAGTTAAGTCCAGTAGAAAAAGAAACATTAGTACTTCTTGGTATGTGCCAACAGAGGGTTCGAGTCCTCTACCTGTTAACCGTTCTGGAAGCCATAGCGCAGATCAAACACTACAATCAAAATACCCTTGCTCTCTGAGATCAGAAATAGCAGTGGCATGAAAAATAGTCATTGGAGTTAAAAATAAATCCAATAACACTGAAACATATGAAAATTGTTTTAAATACTTAGCTCTGTGCACTTTCTCCTAAGCATAAATTTCCAGTAATTCAAGCACTCAATTAAAAATTTCAGTTGGCCCAATGAACAAAAGAGTAAAACTTAATCTACTATTCCATAAAGATTTGTGGCTAGAATATAATCTACAGATTTTTAAATGTAGCCAAGCATTACACTGTGGTATCAAATAAAGCACTGTAGTTTTGTATATCGAAGTCTACGAATTTGAAAATCTAGGGAATTTATCCTGTAAATTCAGAACCTTATCTCATAATACTACAAGAGAGAGTTTCAAATGAAAAGTTCCTGAGTCTTAGTTCTAATTGAAGAACATAAAGTTAATATTTTGCACCTTACTTTCACATCCATGGAATTTTCTTTTTGATTATAACAATACAGGATTCCATATCTGATCACAAACAATTTCTAATTGTATTAAAAAATGCTTAAAAAAGAACTTGATTTGCTCATTATGATTTGGACAAGGGAAATGAAGGAGGAAAGACATTAAAGACTGCTGTTTCCATAGAGTTGGCTAGAATTTAAATGTTAAAAAAAAACCCAAACCACCAACCCCAAAGTTAAGAGAATCAGCTCTGTGTTAGATTTCCAGATTGAACAACTGCAGCTGGCTATGATTAACCAGCCTTCAATAACAATAAAACTTGTTGTAGTGCAAACTATCTTTTCAGCTTCATACATCCTAAACTGACGGTAACAAGTTTTGAGGTTTAATTGTGATTATAATTATAGTGAACAGTAGAATGAACACATAGTACATAATTTGATGGCAATTCTTTCGTAGTACAGCATAACAGGTTTGCTTGAGAAAAAGCCAAAAGCTTTGATTCCCATTGTTCTGTTGTACCTTTACAGTTCTAATATTTCAAAAAATATTCCTTAACAAATTACCTTATTAAAACCTATACATGAGTTGCCAGTACAAATTACTTATAATGTTATTGCATTAATAGAATAAGCAGATATTGTGTTTTTATAATAGAAAATGAACTGAAGGTATGTAAAAAACATGTAGTTACCAACTCTTCTAATGAATCTTGACTACTAATTGACCCTTCATTCATATACAGACTTCAGTCTTCTACCATGTACATTTACAGTGGCTTTTAACTTATGCAAACAACATGACAGTGACTGAACTGTTCAGACATCATTGTAATTCCCAGGCTTGTAGAAGAGTGACAGGGTTTGTTGATGTGCTTTATCTGCTTTGCATTTCATTTATCTACATGCATCCATCAGCAAAAAATAACTGAAGACTTTATAAAAGCCTTTTTTTGTCTATTAAGTGCTTCACTCCTGGGGTGAAATACTGGAAAGAAACATGAAAGGAACAGGAAAATGGCTTGAGTGATGTCCATTCTCATCCAAGGAATCTTAAAACAATTTAAATCCCTGCTTCAACCTGTTTGCAGTGGCTTAACTTCCCTTTCCCTGAAACATAAATAAAAGAATAAACGTAAAAGCACCATAACTCAAGCATTTATCAAGGGTTGATCAGACAAGTAAAGCTCTTGATTAGCTTTGTGTCAAGTGGTCAAGAAGGCTAATGGTTTCCAGGGCTGCATGAGGGCAAGTGTTGCCACCAAGCTGAGAGAGGTGATGCTTCCTTTCTAGCACTGATGAGGCTGCATCTGGAGTACTGTGTCCAGGTGTGGGCTCCTCAGCACAACGGAGAGAGTCCAATGAAGGGCCACAAAGATGATTCAGGGACTGGAACATCTCTCTGATGAGGAGAGGCTGAGAGAGCTGGAGAAAAGAAGGTTCAGAGGGGATCTCATCAATGTATATAAATACCTGAATAAAGGGTGTAAAAAGGATGGAGCCAGGCTCTTCCTACAGGTGCCAAGCAACAGGACAAGAAGGAATGGGCACAAACTGAAAGACAGGGAGGCTCTTTCTAGCCATCAGGAAGCACTTTTTTACTGTGAGGGTGACTGAGCACTGGCAGAGGTTGCCCAGAGAGGTTGTGGAGTCTCCATCCTTGGAGATATTCAGAAGTCATCTGAATATGACCACGAGCAAACAGCTCCAGCTGGTGTTGCTTAAGCAGGGTGTCGGGAAAGACTGATTTCAGGGGTCCCACCCAGCCTCAACAGTTGTGTGATTCTGTGACAGTGGAGTCATCACGTCTAAAGAAATACAGACTAGCTTGATTGTGGATGCACCAAAATAGTGGATAAGGACTAAGAGAAAACACATGTCTCTTACAATGATTCTGCTGAAATACAGATAAGAAGAGATATATAGAATTCTATATCATGTCTACTGTACTCTTCTCAGAATATGGAACATCTAAAGCAAAATGGATCTGTCTTTATCAGGATTGGGGGGGGGGGGGAGCTTCTTAATTACTTTAATTTCTATGAATGAAACATTAGACTTAGAACTGAAACTTGCTGTTTGTTAAGGGTGGCCCAGTCCTTCCTACCTGTCTAAGTCTATAAACATGATATAACCTTCCTGCAGTTCAGAAGTCAGGAACAGTCCAACACTGTTTGTTCAGCAATTTCTGCTGGAGCCTGGAGTGTCATGTACACTTCTTCTCACAAGAAGATATCAAGAGGATTTGTGGAATCCATAAGAAAGGCATTATAGAGCATTATCCTCTCTATTCTATTAGTCTCTCAATCATTGCTACTCCTCTGGCAGCTGGTTGCATCTAATCCGAATGGAATATGTATTATACTATTAAGACATCCCTTTTTCTGAATTAAACACACTGTACCCACATGCAATTTAGTAAAATAGAAGTCATTTCCTTACACAGGATGAGATTAGACAGCTTATTTTTTCCTTTTTAATATCAACTGAACAATGGCTCTTCATAAAACTAATTGAAATCCACATAAAAACACTATAACCAGTATTAATTTTACAGAAAAAAAAGCTACTGAGAAGCTACCCATCTACCTGTGTGTTTTCTACAACACCT
Source organism: Syrrhaptes paradoxus (assembly GCA_013400615.1). Taxonomy (NCBI): domain Eukaryota; kingdom Metazoa; phylum Chordata; class Aves; order Pterocliformes; family Pteroclidae; genus Syrrhaptes; species Syrrhaptes paradoxus. Next base: position 504,023 of record VZTO01027523.1, read on the forward strand.
ACATAATGTCTAGGAAAAGGGACCTGAAAAACATATTTCCAATAAAAATCTTGCTCTAAAAATTATATGGAATATTTATTTTTCTTTTTTAGTTGTAGTGGTTAATTTTATTTTTGCTTTTTAGAGTAAACTCTATACTGCTTCCTAAGATTTATAAGATTTGTATAAAGAGAGAATAATATCTGTCTTTTCTTAAGGTATTTACAGTCCATCCAGTGTAGTAATAAGTGATTTAAATCAACATCAGTAACTTTAAAGCAAGTTGAAGATTTTTATTGTCAAGTTTTTTATTATTGTAATCAAGAAAGCAATGATCATCTGTTTGTTGTTCAGGTTTTAACCACTGCCTTTGGAACAACATTAGAGATTTCACTGGTTGTGTAGCTTAAAGTGATCATCACTCAAGACTCTGGCCGCACACTGGTGACAGAGAGGCTCTGAGAGGAGATGCACGTCTCTTTGCTGTGGGCCCCTTCACCTCCCTTAAGTGAGAGCCCTTCGCTGGCTTAGGCTCCCCTGTGTTATTCATCTTTACTGGAGGCAACCACAGGGTCAGGAGCAAGGTCAGTAATTACTGTAGCATGGGGAAGCTCACTGAGCCATGCTGAGCTCGGGGCAGGATCTCTTCTCTTTGTTCTTCCTTTCCCTAAGCCAGTTCTCACCTCTTTTTTGGTTCTCCCTTAGAGTTAGCTTCTGAGTGATCACCTGCTGCCCATCAGTTTCCTGGAAGGAAAATGTGCCCCAGGAGACATCCCACCATTACAAACCCAAGAGAAAGATCTTTATTTTTCAATAACCTTACTCAATCTGGGCATGAATGGTAACAGGCATAGTTCCCTTTTTTAAGCTAGTTGGATTGGATTCAGCTCCAAATAAATTATTGTCACGTTTCTTCTTTTTCCTGTTTTATAAGGAAAAGCAAGCAGGAACATTTTAGTGCATAGAAAACCTCAGAGCCTTAGAATAGTAAGAATTTATATTTCTGCATGTTTTCTAGCTCTGGTAAAAGCAAGGTAGTTTGTCCCTTGCTGTGAGAAGCAGCCTACCTGTATTTTCATAGGGCAGGCATGTGAAATCCTCTGGACAATTCTTTTGAAATAACAAATGTGCTGTGAAGTAACACACAGGCTTTTTTTGCTGTACCTTTCCTTATCCATGCCCTCTGTTCTGTCTTCTGTCTTCTTCTGTCTTGGCTTCTTGCCATTTTGACTCATACACCTGCAAGGTTTCAGTGACACAAGTGGTGCTTTTTTGTCTGAAGGTGCCTTATAGTTCTATAGACATAATCTCATAGCAGTTTTCCTTCAAGTTGGTTAGAAACTAGTGTTTCCTGGATGGTATAATTGCTGTCCCTTTAATAAATGAATGAATATGTCAATTAATAACCCTAGAAAGTAAAAAAAAAGACAAACCTCCTCCCCCATCAGCCTAAAATCCAAGAGGCAAATAGGCAAATATGCATAGAGATTAAGAGAGGTCTGATTCCATGAGATCTCTGACCTTAAGNACCCATCTACCTGTGTGTTTTCTACAACACCTACATAATGTCTAGGAAAAGGGACCTGAAAAACATATTTCCAATAAAAATCTTGCTCTAAAAATTATATGGAATATTTATTTTTCTTTTTTAGTTGTAGTGGTTAATTTTATTTTTGCTTTTTAGAGTAAACTCTATACTGCTTCCTAAGATTTATAAGATTTGTATAAAGAGAGAATAATATCTGTCTTTTCTTAAGGTATTTACAGTCCATCCAGTGTAGTAATAAGTGATTTAAATCAACATCAGTAACTTTAAAGCAAGTTGAAGATTTTACATTTCAAGTTTTTTATTATTGTAATCAAGAAAGCAATGATCATCTGTTTGTTGTTCAGGTTTTAACCACTGCCTTTGGAACAACATTAGAGATTTCACTGGTTGTGTAGCTTAAAGTGATCATCACTCAAGACTCTGGCCGCACACTGGTGACAGAGAGGCTCTGAGAGGAGATGCACGTCTCTTTGCTGTGGGCCCCTTCACCTCCCTTAAGTGAGAGCCCTTCGCTGGCTTAGGCTCCCCTGTGTTATTCATCTTTACTGGAGGCAACCACAGGGTCAGGAGCAAGGTCAGTAATTACTGTAGCATGGGGAAGCTCACTGAGCCATGCTGAGCTCGGGGCAGGATCTCTTCTCTTTGTTCTTCCTTTCCCTAAGCCAGTTCTCACCTCTTTTTTGGTTCTCCCTTAGAGTTAGCTTCTGAGTGATCACCTGCTGCCCATCAGTTTCCTGGAAGGAAAATGTGCCCCAGGAGACATCCCACCATTACAAACCCAAGAGAAAGATCTTTATTTTTCAATAACCTTACTCAATCTGGGCATGAATGGTAACAGGCATAGTTCCCTTTTTTAAGCTAGTTGGATTGGATTCAGCTCCAAATAAATTATTGTCACGTTTCTTCTTTTTCCTGTTTTATAAGGAAAAGCAAGCAGGAACATTTTAGTGCATAGAAAACCTCAGAGCCTTAGAATAGTAAGAATTTATATTTCTGCATGTTTTCTAGCTCTGGTAAAAGCAAGGTAGTTTGTCCCTT
>VZTO01027523.1:506785-522787 GCA_013400615.1 Syrrhaptes paradoxus
AGGTTTCAGTGACACAAGTGGTGCTTTTTTGTCTGAAGGTGCCTTATAGTTCTATAGACATAATCTCATAGCAGTTTTCCTTCAAGTTGGTTAGAAACTAGTGTTTCCTGGATGGTATAATTGCTGTCCCTTTAATAAATGAATGAATATGTCAATTAATAACCCTAGAAAGTAAAAAAAAAGCCAAACCTCCTCCCCCATCAGCCTAAAATCCAAGAGGCAAATAGGCAAATATGCATAGAGATTAAGAGAGGTCTGATTCCATGAGATCTCTGACCTTAAGAAGAACTAATTTTGCTTATATTTAAAGATACAAAATGTTTAACATCAACTGGCATTTATTTCTTCTGAGTTCTTTTCTTCTGAATGTAGACATCTAAAGATAGGCATCTAGGTTAAGGCTGTCATCTAGAAACCCTGCATTGTTAGAGGAGAGAGGGGGGCATTTCTAGACTGTCATCCCTTTCCCTATCTGGGAAATTCTCAGTGTCAGATCAATTATATCAAGCGTTTTTCTCCCCTGTTGTTCGTGTAGGATGCATAGATGAGATGACTCATTTGGCCTACCTTGAAGAATTGTAGACCCTTAATAAATCCTACCCAATGTATATAATAGTTTTCGGTCAAAACTCTCTCTCTGAAATTAATGGAAATTTTTACCAGTTTACTATAATGAATTTAACATTTAACCTTTAACTTCTTACTCAATCTGCATCCAAAAACTTAAACTTCAAGACTGTTTTATCAATATAGCAATGGAAACTTTTAAAGAACAAAGCATGTTATGCAATTTTATAGCATTTGCACTGTAAGTAATTGATCTTTATAATCCCTAAATCAATGCATAGGAGCAGTAAGGCTACTTATCAAAGTGTTACATGAAAAATAAGGCTAATCATACTTGTCAATATAGCACAGCTGGCAAGACCTGAACTTACAGCATTTGGAATTAGTTTCCTTCAAATAAGAGACTTTTCTTTTACAGAAAGGACTAAGAACTGAAAAGAGAACTTTGAGAAGATCATCTGTAGTAAGCCAGCAAAATATATCCTAATTTGCATTTGCTTATGGAATAATCCCATGGGCATTAATCACTTGGAGTCATTGGCAAGGGTTCATCGTATCTGTTTCAGCGAAGAACACTCCTTGACAGCTCTCTGTAACTATGCTCACAGAAATAGTTGACTGGAAAACCAAAAATCTAGAATAAAAGTGGAGACATTGTATGCTTTTTCTCTTTAGGTTTTTTATTATTATTATCTATTTCTCTTCAACTTTACTATCAGAACTGGTTCTTTGAAATTTAAGTTTCAATGGGAATACTTGGAAATTCATGCGGAACATGCCCTGAAAATACTTGCTATTGTTTTTCGTCTATTTTTGCTGTGGATTATTACTGCTTTCAGTCTTGCATACAGTTCATAGCTAGCAGCATTAACACTCTGCTTTCAATCTGTCAGGTGATGGAAATGAGCCAGATCATTCGGATCTTCAGCTATGGTACAAAAAGTAAGAGGCAAGGCAATGTTCAAGAAGATTAATGTGTCCATGCTCAGTTTTGTGGTGAGATATTTTTACCACTTCAAACAATGACCTGACGCAAGTGGAGGCATAATGTGGACTAGCTCCTAAAAGGAACACTACCATGTGACATGATGCTATTGCGATAGAGCAGACATTCTGAGTGGTCTACACTCAATAAGTAAAATGTCAGATATGTTTGAAAGAAAGTGTATGGAGAATTGTGTCATGTGTATTCACTACCCCCCACACACTATCAGGTAGACCACACATGGCAAGTGAAGAAACTTGTTTATATACTCAACCCAGCTGATAAGTGTCATCTCCACCACCACCACCCCACTTCCCATAAGGATCATAATTTACCTCTTAGCACACTTCCTGGTTGACAAGTCAACCCACCAAGAAAACCAGGTCAGGTCATAGGTGTAGCAAGCCATCTGTCTGGGAGTGTCTAGTAATAAGATTAGAATATAAGAACAAATAATAGAGATCTTTGGCTTATTTTGTCTTCCCAGCAGTCACTGATCTAGAAATTTCCTTACCTCAAATTTGAATTAGAGTTGTCGTAGATAATAACCACAGCTGAACCTACCCTCAGTGAATTTAAGTAATTCTTCTTTTGACCCTAGTTACACTTGTGGTGTCTAAAAAATTCCTGTAAAAATAGTGTTTCTTGTGGGAAAATAAAAAAAAAAGTCTCCCCCTTTTTCTTTATTCTGGTACCCAATCATAACATCAGTTTAAGAAAACCAATAAATAAACATTCTTTATCTACAATTTCCGTAACATTCACAACTGTATCTTTTCTTAGATCTCCCTTCAGCTGACATTTTTTCCAAGCAGAGTTCTGAAGTGAATTATCTTTAATATAGAAGCATTCCCACACCATAAGATTGTACTAATCTTATTACTCATGTCTGTACCTTTTCCTGTTTATTAATAAATTTTATTAACAAAAGTAACATCCTGCCAAACAAACAGCATCCATTGAGGCAGTTTTCTTGTGCCAGATATTGCTGACACTTGGAGTAACCAGGACATTTGTTCAGATAACAGGTATAACTAATGTATATATAATTAACATTTGAATACATTTAAGGGAACACAACAATTTAAATGGCCTAATCCACCTACTTGAGGTAACTGGAGTGATCTTTACCCTTGAAAAAATCTGTTAAAAGACAGAGTGCTTCAAATGAAAATTTTCTGTTGGCTTCAGTGACTAGTTTTCCAAAAACACGCTAGCAGTAGCACTGACTAATCTTGCACAGAACTTCTCTGGAAGTAACATTTACCTTCTCCATTTTCTCAGTGTGTAGTTATCTAGAGGAGAAACAAGCTAGAATTTAGTTTTTGTATCAGGAGATATAAGGTAGTCACATGTGAAAACTGCTGACACACACTTTATAGAGCAATACAGGAAAACCATTAAAGAACTACTTTAAATGTGAAATAGCCACCTAGGTATTCATTATGACAAAATACAGACTCATAAAAAAGCAAAATATCCTTTTTCGGGATTAATTTTGCATATATCTTCTTGATTTCTGAGAAGGAGAAACAAAAAGTTGAACAGAAATGCACAAAGAGGATTTTGTAAAATATAAATGAAAAACAATAATTCTTCTTGAATGTCTATTGCAGCACAATTAAATCCAAGAAATATTTTCCTCTGACATACACATACTCTTAAGTTGCCTTAAAGTTAACTCTTTACTACTGCAATAAATACCTTTATTGGAATAGATTACGAGCAGAAGAACAGAACTACTTGCAGGGTTTGTTTTTGTGTTTGTTTTTTTTTTCTTTAATGTTCTCTCTTTGTAATTACAAAATACTGAACTCACATCCATATTTTTCAGTAGTAACAACCTCATGGATGGCAGTTTTTGAGTTGCTGAGAAATCAGCTGTGAGAAAGCTATTGTTTTTCAAGTGAGTTAGCCTTACCAATGGGCTAATGTTTATAATTGATATGTATGAAATAAAATAATGAAATAGGAATCTATAGCATTTTGACTGTTTTTCTAATCTCCTGGAGTCAGTCTTCTGGAACAGGAACTTCATAGTTGACTGTACTTCAATGGGACATTCTTTTTGTCATTTCCTTATTATCAATATGGTATTTTAGTTTTCCATCGCTGGAGATGAAAACATTTTTCTGCTCTGTTCTGTCTCACTTTAGCCACTGAGGCTACTTCAATTCATTTGAACAGGACAACGAGTCAAAGATATGGATATTTTTTATCTAGCTGTTCCTGCCAGAACACCAAATTCTTAAATATCACTGAAGGATAAGCTAACTTATTAGCCCAGTATCTTCATATTCTCAGCACTGCTTACTTGGTTTAGTTTGGAGTAAGAAAGTTCATAAGAAAAATGCTGGTTTATTGAAAGTTAGTCATAGCAAGGCCTTATATGATCACTCAGCCTGACTTCCTATCTTAACCTTGGTCCTGACATTTAACCCTTCAGTTCTGCTGAGTCCAGTAACTTGTGATTTCATTCACACTGTCATCTCCTTTGAGTGAATGACCCGGAAAAGACTAGCTAGAATAAATACTAAAGTTAATGTATAGACTCGAATTACCAGTACACACAATACACCTTTTTCCTTGGTGACTTAAGAGATCCACAATGCATTATGTGATGGCAAAAACCCAGGATGCTTCAGAACTTCTATCAATGTCCCATATGTTTTGTCAGAAGTTTGCTGTTTTCATAAAATAACATTTCTTTGTACAGTCTTGCTGGTGACTTTCCAGTACTACGCAATGTTTTTGCTTTATCAGAACAAGGTTATATACCTCTTATTTTGATACAATATTTTATGTAACTCTCATTAAAACAAAGGACAAATCAAAACAGAAAATAAAACAGTGATAGAAGAATAATGGGAATTATGAAGAGGCATTTGTTAAGGCAGGATGACTGAAAAGAGTTTTAGCATTGACTATCAAAATACTTTATAGATGAACTTCACTTTTAAATAAGGTATTTTTAACAAAAAGCTAATGCCTTAGCATTTAAAAAATATTAAGTCTGCCTAAGTGACCTTGAAACCTCCTTTTAATGGCTTTACATTTAGCAGTTCTTGCAAAGTGAATGAAAAACAAGATCCTTATTCAGATCCAAGTCAAAAGGACACAGCTGCTTTGATGGGAAGGTTTCCAAAATAATTTTTCAGTACTTCATAGAAACAATGATATTTAAACATGGAGCTTTCCAATTTGCTTGGGTGGAAAGGGGCAAAGCTTTGGGTTTTTTTCTGTTTTTTTTTTTTATTGTTGTTGATTGGTTGATTTTGTTTTTTGGTTTTTTTTGAGATTTTTTTAAGTTAATGCAATTAATTAGGAGGGGAGGGTTGATTCACTGTGATATTCATTTCAGGAGTAAAAGTCCCTCTGTCTCCAACCAAGCCAGGATCTAACTCTTTAAATTTTCCTTTTAATTTCTGAATTGAATAAATCAGTAGCTCACTGATGAAAACCAGAAATATAATTAGAAAAAGGTTGGTAAAAAACCTGTCTAGTTTGGGAAAATTTCCTCTGCCCACAAAACAAACCATCTAGTTTTACATCATTTTCATCTGTAAACATAACTGGTCTCTCTTATGCTCAAAACTCAAAATTTGGACAGTGCTTCCAGGACTTTTGGCCTTTCTAGTGAGGTTTCATTACTTCCAATTCTAATGAAAGTATCATGATTTATAATTATTCTGAAAGTTAGAAATAATCAGCTACAGCATGAGTTTATGGTGCAGGTTCAGTTTCATTCCTGGAAAAATCTACATGTTTACATAAATTCACCTCTGTGAAACAATGAATTCTCCACTCCAACCTATTTTTACTTAAGTGTCTTGTTAATGTCAAATAACTGACAGTGGCTGTGCATTTTGGATAGATTAAATCCACGGAATAAGTGATAGCAAGTAACATGGTGAGAAAATGCTTGAAAAAAAGTGAAGAGAAAACGGTAATTTAGATTTAAATATTCAGTGTTGAGTGACTTGTTTTAATTCAGGGACAAGTGGGATATCCAGTGGAAAGGGAATCAAGCAGTCTTTGAGCCCAGACAGGAAAGACAGAGGTTGAAATCCATGTTGGGTCTGAATTCCCAATGGGGCCTGGGATAAGGCATTTAGTGCCCAAGTTTCACATTTGTGTAACAAAGAGCAACAAATCAAGACAATTTTTTCACTTGGCAGGCTAGTGCTCAGGACTAACACCTTTACCTTCCATTGTCTTTAAATTCACTGGGCCTTCTGCTTCTCTTTGTATTCTTGGCTGTTTACTCATCATACAGGATCTGCTGTTCATATCTCCAAGGGTAGTACCGACCCTGCAGTTTATATTGTAGATTATAAACATCCTCTGATGAACCCTATGGGAACGGTGCAGAAGTGTGAACTTCTGCTTAATCATCTAGGAAGTGTCCTTTCTCTTGTTACTTCTCCCACAGAGTAACATTTTTGAGAAAGATAACAAAGACCCCATATCTAAAAATCCTCTACGCAGATGGCATTTTGTCTAAAAGTGTGCACCTCCATTGGGAAGTACAAGGAAACTGCAAATCCTTTGAGACCTCTGTATCTGTCAATAAAAATATATTTGTCCTTCACTCAGGAACTCAGATCAAGTTAAATATCTTCAATTCTGACATTCCTTTTACAATATCTCTCATAGAGAATGTTCCTATCTAGGGAAAAATATCAAGAATGCCTACATAGCATTCTGATTCATTTTGCTCTTCACTCTTAGCAAGTGTTTTACTCTCCGTCCTTTAGACTGTGTCCTTAAGGTCTTTTCTGTGTGGACAAAGACAATGTAAAAAATAGAAACATCCACATCTGTAGATCAATTATAAGCCCAATAGCAAAATCACAGAGAAATTAATAATTCTACTTTTTATTTTGCAACTTTAATCATGTTCTTTTAATGATTTATTTTAATGTAATTATCTTATATAACAAACATATTGTATACCCCAGGTGGGTGTCCACAGAGCTGCTCTTTTGAATCTCATGATACCAGGCCCATATGTTCTTACGTTTTCCTTGTTCTGAAGGGATGCCAGGTGCAGACACTATCTCTGTAACCTCATCATGCAAAGGGGATTTTGCACCATGGCTTCTCTAGAGAACCAGACCCAGACTTTCAAATAATTTTAAAACCTTTCCCCATGTGGCAGCTTTACAATATACTTTTACTCCATTTCAGAAGAACCTAATAGTGAACATACAAATATCCACTTGTTTGGAGCTCTTGTAATCAATCACCTGCTTAGCAGAGGAAAAACATGTATGCAGATAGAACAGACTTTCATTTTCTAGTCTTAGATTTGTCAACATTCCCAAACATATTTCGGTCTCAGATCAAATGAGTACTGGATCCTTTTACCCAGAATACATATCTGAAGTGTCTGTCTTTCAAATAACTAACTCCTTACTCTCTTTGCCCAAATTTCCCCTTTTCCTACCCTAACATTCTCATAGCACCACTTCATTTTTTCTCTTTTTTCTTTGGTCAGTAAAGGGTAGTATTAAGAAGGGATCGTAACTGTGAAATTAATTCTTGCACTAAAGGTTTTCTCTCATATTTATAGGAAAAATACTGCAGCAATTAGTCATTGTGGGATACCATTTTCTTTTTCTCCAGCCTTACAAGCCTTGTTGGAAGGCCATACTGCTAGCATTTTGTTCCATAGTTCACCATAGAGAGAAAGAAGCTTGTTCTGTTAAAAATAGCAGAAAATCAGAATGGTCAATGCCTATTTATTCCTTGTTTTTGTGAACCACAAAACATTTGATTTATAGTAGAGACTGATGATTTTAGTGTCATTGTTCAGCAAAGATTCAAGGCTAGAGAACATCTTGTTTCTAAACCTCTCTTCAGTGAACATCAATCATTTAGAGGTGATTTCAGCTTTGAGCAGTTTCAAGATTGCTTTTTTCTCTGTCTTTAAGTGCTGTCCCTGTGAAATGCTTTGCAGGGTATTTATCAATTGCTATTTCACTAAGAGGAATAAAAATACTGGAAACCGGAAAACAAATAAATAAATAGGATAAAAGTTTGCATTTCTGTCTTTATTTCTACATATTACGTCAACGTAAAGGCAGAAGAAGTTTTTGAGAAAAGTTACGGAATTTTCTATAGTTTATTGCTACTTAGCTTTCACATTTTTCCCATTTTGCCACCATCTTCTCCTATCAACTCTTTTTCCATAAAGACACATACTTTCCTCTTAAATTTATTTGTTATGCTCTTTGCTTCAGCAATCATAGTTCACATAGTTTTGTCTCTATATCTATAGGGTCAGACAAACCTTTTGAAGCTGATTGAAAGAATTTAAAAAGGTCTTCTAAAATAATGCCCAAAATGAAACATGGCCTGGAAATTCAACAGAAGAAGAATCTCATACTTTGGCAGGCACCATGATGCAAGGCTCAATTCAGACCAAGTTTCTCTGTTTCTTTGCTTAAGTGGCTGAGTTCAGTTTCCAGCTGGTGCTCTGAGGACTTTACTCCAGGTTTAGAATCCACATAACTACTGATGACCTGTAGTTGTTCTCAAGCAGATTTTGGGCCCGATGTTGTATGTAGCCGGAGGCAGTGAGGGTGCAGACAGGCACTGTTCCCGTGTGTTCACATCCCTGGTTGCCTGGCAGGGCGTCCACAAGCAATGAACCCAGGTTTCACTGGATGTAACTCTGCCCTAGCACAGTATGTTCTTATCATCTCATCTGCTCTATTTAATAGCTGGACTGACATGTTGTTATGCTGTGAATCAAGCAGACAAAGCTGAATAGCAAGCAATACCTTTTAGACTGAGAATGCTGCATTTTGTCAAGCTTTGAGGAATAAGGTGGAGAAGGGGGTGGTAGATTTTACCCTATTTGATACACATTCTTAGAAATGGTGAAACAGATGTTTCCACATAGAAATATTAAAAATACCTTTTGAGTTAATAAGAGAACTATTTTTGAATTAGTTGTGCTATGCAGTGCTGCTTTAACTTCACCCATGCATGATTCTAATATTTTATTTTTGTGCTATTAATTCTGAATAAAAGCTGGCTTGGTAAATACTAGGATCTACTGCTATTTGTATTCCGCTAGTATTAATGAGGGCACTAAGTTAATCAGTGGCATTTATAAGCCTAAAAAATAAACTCTTTATTTGGATTTTGATTCTTTTTAGTCTTTTCTGTGCAGTTTTATTGCTCTAGTAACAACATATTGATACCATCTCGGTATATTTTTCACTTTTATCTGTATCACTGTTATTCTTGCTAATCAATGACATCTGCAGGACTGTGCCCAAATGTGTCAGGAGGAGATGAGTGCACTGTGTTTCTCCAGTACAGCAATATTTGGATAAACATAATTTGGATGTAGTGTCCCGTTCAATAAACACAATCAATTTTATAGAGAAAAAATAAATACAGTCTTATAGATATGCTCTTTCATTATTTTTAGTTTAAAACAAAACCAGAAAATAATTTTAAGGCAAAAAAAAGTTGTAGAGGTCATATTATATCCCACTGAAGTTTTATCAGATGAAAAGTTATGATTTACGAAGTATCTTTTATTAATGTAAATAAAAATGTTATTATCTTCTAAAATTAAATGCACTTCTCCCACTTCACAATTTCTCTCCTGCTGCCATCTTTTTTTGTCCAAGGGCAGTGCCTGCTTCGTCTAAAAGTCAGACCTTCAGCCAGTGGTGAAGTTTAGACAGCCTCTATGGCTAATAGGAAGTGTGAGGTCTGGAGACTGATCTCAAATTTGCTCCTAATTTAACTGAGACCTAGTAAAGAGAATATCGTGCCTGAGAGCACAGAAGGGAAAATGGCTGGGCTGAGCTCTGTGGGCCTCTACAGAAAAACAAAGGCTGAAAGGAAATCTCCAGGCACAGTAACCATCCAGGGAGAAAACTCATAAATTCACACTTAGATTACTGATTTTCTGTGAAGCAGATTTCATCATAATTCTTGGCACAAAAGATCCTTGTCAGTTTGTCTCTGAAAGGGCTGCACAGCATACTCAATGCAGGACAGATACTTGTCACCTGCATAAAAGAAAATAAATATTCAGTATAATCTGGTTTTGTGTTATATTTTCATGTAATTGGTGTTTTCATTGTGTCTAGTGTAGTAAGGCATTGCAGGCTTTGATAATACAATGAAAAAGGGTGTTTTAAATGCCACAGTAGGTTACCAAAAACTATGCCTGAAAGTAGAAGGCTTTGCAACACCTTACACATTGCCAGATAAAGTCACTGTGATGAAAATGCTCTTCCAGGGTAAATCTATCAGGAAGGATTTAGTTTCCTGAATTTTCTCCTAAGCTATGAACAAGTGCTGGCTCCAGAGTACCCTCTAGGTAACTCAGTGTGGGGGTCAGAAGAGCTCAGAGAGACAGAGACCATGTAAACACCTCAATGCAAATACCCCCTTGGACATGTCTACCCTTCTTATGGGCAGCTGTAGACATTTGGGCTTTTCTGTCCCTGCCACATCTCCTCTCATGCACAGTGACCAGCACAGGTCACTCACATTTCAATGGCAGGGGGTTAATGGTGCACCCTTGCCCCTGCTGAGATGTCTAGTAGTATTTCTATCAGAAATCATTTAGGAAGTTGTCTTCAATGTAACTGAACACTGACACACCAAGTGCTGACAGTTTTTCAAAGGATGCCTCACCAGAATCAATTTACCTTTTCCCTTTCTAACAGTTGAGAAAACATTTATCTATGTGTTTTGTAAGAACTTCCTAGAGTTTCTATGACCAGTTTTCAGACTGGATCTGACCACATGAAATTCCTTTCAAAAGGTCAAATATAGAGATTTTAATTCAGAAAGCTTAAAATGCCAAATAAAAACTTAAAAGAACTCTTCCTTATCCACAGACACCCCTGAAATCCTTCTGAGGCCCTTCAGTACATCCTTCACTCCACAAGTCACAGGTTTTATCTATTACCTTAGAAGTGTTCCATGTAGAAACACATTTTCCCTTGAATTACATGCCTTTGCCTTCTTGGTGGCTGAAGTTCATACACAGTTTTCCTACTTAGTCTTCACAGCCTTCCTCAGACAACAAATTATTAAATGCATCGTTTGTATGAATGACCTACAATCAATTGCTCAACTTCTACTCCCTCATACGTAATTCTCAGACAATATGACTACAGCACTTCTGACTGCTGCAGGTTAGTTAAACTATAGGAAACCTGACAGGTTGCTGATTGATGACACAATGCTGCAATATGTGGGAATAAAAGGGGTTTGCTGCAGAATGAAGTCTGTGAATTAAGCAATTAGGGATTATTTGGCCATCACATAAAAGCCTGAGATTTCAGCTCTTCCCTCCACCCCCTCTCTTTGAATTACATCAAGACTCATGTTTTTGATAAAGCACAAAACACAAGAGAAATATAAGGACCTTTATTTAAAAAACAGCTTATTCAAAAATAGCTAACTATCCTTTGGTGAGTCTGTTCTTACATCTACCCTGGCATTAGGTTCTGGGTTTATCATAGAATCATAGAATGGTTTGGGTTGGAAAGGATCTTAAAGATCATCAGGTTCCAACCCCCCTGCCATGGGCAGGGACACCCTCCACTAGACCAGGTTGCTCAAAGCCTCGTCCAGCCTGGCCTTGAACACCTCCAGTGTTTCTTTTCATTTTTTCTATTAACACTAATCAACCTTGTACAAATACATATTCACATGACTGATAATGGCTTTTCTGGAAGATGTGAGAATCTCTTTTTACTATTTCTTTCTGAAAGGAAATGTATCTGCGTATCTTTAATTCCTAGGAAAGCTAAATCTATTCTTTTCAGATTTAGAACTATCACCCACTGATATGTATCTTAATACAAGGACCAGGTTAATATTAAAAATACACCTTTCTGAAGGCAACTTTTTTCAGATTTTGAAAAAATGAACACTTTCATTTTATAACACATGTTCCCCTTTTCCATTTGAAAAAGGTCTGGATACTATGACACTGCAACTACACAGGTAGGAGAGCTTGTTAAAAGGTATTGCAGAGAAAAGTGAGTGACTTTCATTATTTGTTCAGCAAGGTAAGTGGAAATACAACATCATACCACTTTTCAGAGAATGTAAAGCACTCTGCGCTTGCTGCAATTCTTTCATCAGCTCACCCCACACTTTTCTGAAATGGCCTCGTTGTCACTGCAAAGGACTACTGCTTCTATAAAGACTGCAAGGACCGCAGGCAGGTGAAAGCAATGGATATTACTCCCAAAAGACAGTATTTCTCATTTTTAATCTTCTGGGCAGAAAAGCAAAGAAAAGGAGAAAGGATTATGCTATATTAAAATTATCTTGACTTTCCTATCACATTAATGCTAGATTAAGCAAATAATGACAGACTCTGAACCTAATGCAATTACATAAATTAGCAGGGAGCAACTAATCAACCTGTGAAATGACTTGTGTTGTAATATAGCTTTCCTCCAATTTTGGTTGGGATACTGTCATTTTATTTTGGAGCCAGGAATCTGCTATTTTTGACAGATGTCAGAGACTTGTGTAGAGAGACAAACTCATATTTCTAAACATGTTAGCAGAGTTTAAGAAAGGTGATGAAGGTGTATTTTCAGAGTCTCCACTATCAATCAAGTCTGAGTAATATAGACTCATCACTAGGTACCTGCCAACATTCAGGTTGGCCAGCTGGTTTCTAGTCAATTTTTTCTAAGAGTCTGAAACTGATGATCTTTCTGGGATGGAGGTGGGGGGAGGTAAAAATCCCCCACACCTTCCCTCAAGATCTATCTGGTCTTTGCCAAGGTACAGCTAATGAGAACTTCACAATGATTATTGAGTTGCAATGAGATAGGACCCAAAGCTGATATCATTTTCGATCCAGCAGCCCCATCAAGGAATGAAAGTCTGGTTTAGCCCTTAAATGTGGTAATACATACAGATAACTGGCATACATCTGAAGCCTGACCACTAGATGTGCTTTTTCAGTTCTCTTGCTGGAGAAAGCAAAGAGATCGTCCGTAGTCTCTCCTAATTCCAATCCCTCAAAAGCTCTCTGGGAGGTGATTCTGTTAGCCACCAGGCTTATATAATGCACCTAGTTGAAAATCTGTCACCATGATGAATTAGTACACCCGTCAATATGCAGAACAGCCATTCTGTTTAGCCAGGGCATGCCCTCTGATGATGTTAAGAAAGAAGGTTTGAATATGCATAGATGCTTGCAAAGAACTCTCAGTGCCTTCAAATTAAGGATTTTACAAGCTCGGCCTTTACACTCAGAATCAAACACTGCTGCTACAGTTCTAAGTGCACTTTGGCTGAGTGAAGGTTCCCTGCATTCTCTACTGAGATGTGTTCCTTTGCCTCATGCTTTGAGAAGGAAAGCATTAAGCTATTGTATTTCTCCTCCTGAGAAGAAAGCAGGGACATGATGAAGACAAATCCTTTATTATTGGCTCTGTTCAGAAAACTGCAGATGTATATTGTTCTTTACTGGGTGAACCTCCTCAGAACTGTCTTGTCCTTACCTCTGCAATGGGAAAAATTCATTTATATACTTGCTGCAACTACTCAGAATTGGCTACATCAGCACAATAATCTTAATCCCCAAGATAACAGACAAGGTAGTCATTGTTTCCTGGAGCCTAATTGCCTAGTTAGAGCTGCAACTCCAGTCTAGGAGGAGGTTTTTTTCCAGTCAGAAAATGTGGTTACTATCTCTCTTCTTTAAATATACTATTCCCCCTTCAGGCTCATTTACGCTGGCCCTGTCTCAGGAACTGTAAAACTATTCTAGTTATTCCAGTAAAAATATTATACTGTAAAAGTATTCTGGTACCATGTAAGCTAATGCCTCTCACCTGAGTGTACTTGCCTATAAAACATAGCTTTTTAGAAAGAGCAAACCAACCATTTCCCCTGACAGTTCTGTCCCTTGAGCCAAAGCAAAGGAGAAGGAACTCCTCAAGGAAATCTGTGCTAATTCCCACCAAAGGCCTTCAGGACAGCAGACTTGATGAGGCAGAAAGCACTGCTCACACTCTCAGATTGCTAAGAGATGATGTGTTGAAACACAAGTTTCAAATGGGGAGAAAAAGTTTTCTCACCCTTCTGTTGAGGTCCTGTTTCTGAACCCAAGCTACCTCAGACCTTCCTGTGCCCCTGAGAGCACAAGCCACAGCTGCCAGGCAGTCACCTGCACTAAACTCAGCTTTTACAGCTTGCAGACATGAATCACTCCTCTCTCAGGCCCCTGAGACTCTGTTAAGCATCCTTCTTTTTCTGACACCTCCCACTCTCTCACAGTGCCAAGGACTCTTTTAA
Source organism: Syrrhaptes paradoxus (assembly GCA_013400615.1). Lineage (NCBI taxonomy): Eukaryota > Metazoa > Chordata > Aves > Pterocliformes > Pteroclidae > Syrrhaptes > Syrrhaptes paradoxus. The sequence continues at coordinate 520,653 of VZTO01027523.1, forward strand.
CGTCTCCCGTCCATTGCACTGCTGCTTTCTAGAGGGATTTACCTTGAGCTTCCAGCCCTCTCTCCCTACTTTTACCCACTGGTCTGACACCAGCTGACACCAATGCTGTTGGCTATGAGGTTCCTTTCTTGCCTAACTTTGCTGTTGTCATTAAACAGCAGCTGGGCAGTAAAGGCTGAGGAGTAAACATGTATTTGAAAATTACTTTTTGTTTTGTTGTTGGTTTTGTAGTTTTTTTGAAGCTCTCCTCTTTTTCTGAGACAGAAAAAATACATGTTAAACTAATATTGTTATACCACTCACTGTAGGAATTATTAATTTTATTTTGATGCTGAATAATTTCCTTATTGAAATGAAATTATTTTTTTTAAATAAAGAAAACCCTAATGCATGACTGATTAGTGTTTGCAGTGTAAATGGATGCATGATACATGCTTCGAGTTTTTCAGTTCAAATCTAGGTTCAAAACAGAGTGAGAAAAAATTAAAATGTGTTTACCTTCTGAAAGCTGTGCATTGACACATGTGAAATGAGCTTTCAGTCTAAAAGCAGAAGTAGTTATATTTGCATCTAGGTAGCATGAGTAAAAATAGCACCAAAGATGCAGCAACACAGACAGCTAAAATGTTAATCCAGAGTGCCTAGCAGGATCTTCCAAACCACAGTAAACCCATGAAGTCATGAAAGCACCTTCTGTATGGTGAGATATATGAGAGTTTGTGGTAGAATCTTTTTTTCAGAGCAGATGCATTTGGAGAATGTATTTTCAGTATTTAACAGTACCAAAATAAAGGTGGTAGGATCTGAATATCAAGGAAGAGTGGCTTAATCATATTCTTAACCCTCAGGACATGTACCAGTCTCATCAACAGTTTTTAATAACTTACAGTCAGTAAAATTTTCTATAAGAAGAAATAAAATCTGGGATTGTGTGGAACCTTCTATACATAGTTTATACAGATCCTACAGGAAGAAAACCAGAAGTAACTAGAAAAATTGTTGGAAAAAAATATGCATGGATAAAGTTTGAATTCTGGAGTTTGAGTTATATCTCTTTGTATTTCTCATGATACTTTCAGAGGAAAATAAGCTTCTAGCTAGAACCAGGAGGATTTTCCCCTTCCTTCCCATAAACAGTTATATTTGCCTGAAACATGCATCTATCCATCTGGGAGTCAGTTAAGAATTAGAGAAGCAGTTGAGATAAAAGAAAAAAATATGAGCCTAGTATAGATTACCCTGTAGAAGAAGAAATCTGCTTGGAATGTGAGAGTTCTCAGATTAACTGTATCAAAGGCTTTAGATATTTGTTTTTCCTTCTTTCATCATCAATGCCCCAAGACAAAACATCTAGTTAAGCAGAAGTCCTTCCAGGTTTTAGTGCAAAAATGCAAAAAAATGAAGAAAAGATCGCACAGTAAAATCAATTTGAACTATCTGTATGCATAGTTAGGGAAAATTAGCTTAGTATACTGTGCAAAGATATTTAAAATAGCCTCTTAGAAATAATTTTTTATCAAGTTGTGACTAGCCCGTTAGTTAAAAATATTTACCAATTTTCAGTTCTGGTATCAGGTTATGAAGTTCCAGATTAAGAGCATTCTGACATGAGTGTAAATTCAATGATACAGTATGACTACTGCTGAGTTACCCTACATTTATCCCAATACCACTGAAATCCAACTGGACACTGGAAACTATTTATCTTTGAATTGGATCCAGATTTTCAGTAACAATACTACTCAAAACTACGGTAGGATTTAAGTCAGGCCTTGTAGACAGGATTCTAGATACCCTGAATCAATGTCAAAATTTCACGTAGGGAATCTGCAGACTGTTGTGAGAAGATCTATCTCAAGCAATTCAGATCTGTGAGCCTCTTGCTCAAATTAATCCCAGAGAGACATATATAGAGCAGCACTTGTCTCCCAGCTCTGGTCCTTGTCCTGTCTCTAGCACAGACTCAAGCTCTGGTAAGGTTGACTCAAGAAGTGTCAGGCCCTTATGTCTGTTATTATGTGGTGATTTTTTTTAAAAATCATTAATAAATTGCCTTTAAGGAAAAAAATTCATAATCCTCTTTAATAGTCATCAAGCTGTAAATGAAGCTTAACAGTAAAATTCGATTAAAAAAA
>VZTO01027538.1:0-17331 GCA_013400615.1 Syrrhaptes paradoxus
TTAAAGTTCTGATGCATCCCAGCCCATGTCTCTGTGTTATCCTTTCCTGCGCAGACACTCTCCCAAAATACCCAAGGAGAGAGATGCTGTTTAGGGTTTGTTCCAGGAGGGGGTTTTGGAGGAAGGCCATGCAGTGGTTCTTAACACAATGATAGTTAACCACTGCATGGTCCTTCTCTCTGTGGACACTCCAGACACATAAAGTCAGGAAGATGGATTTTTGTCTCGGGAAGTTAGGGATGCATAAGGTACACCGAGAGCCATCATCATTCCTAAAGGAGGGGAGGACACAGTGCAGTGGGCCCCCTTCAGGCTTTGTCACTTGCAGGTGAGGCAGTATTCCATGACTCCTCCAGAACACCTGGCCATCAGGCCCAGCTTTGCTGAGTCTCTGCCCAGAAATACCCTGTTGCCCTCAGTGCACGTGCTAGAGAAAGGGGTGCGTGGCCATTCCCAAGTTTGGTTGAGAAGCCTTGGGCTGTGGGAAGCCCTGGGAGGGCAGCAGCCCCACAAGGTCTTGAGGAGGGGAGGATGCCGCTCTGGATGCCACTGTGTGGGGGGCAAAAGGCTCAGGTAGAAAATGGTCCCAGAAAACAGCAGGAGTGAGAATGATGTGAACAGGCTCACAATGCACATCATCCTCCTTCTTCCATCTACGCTGTGGAACCTTGCCCAGTAGCTTCTAACTAAAAAAGTAGGAAACTGGTGTATCTTCTTCCCTTCAAGGAAATCAAGGGACAGAAGTCCAGTTCCTTTTGCTCTCGTCTATATGAGTCTCCTTATTTGAAGTCAATTCCAAGGAAGGGCTATTGCCTTAAGGAGATGTGAGCTGCGAGCATATATTGTCCAGGGAGGATAGAAGCAGAGGAAGAATGACAGAGGAGAAAACAAATTTTTCAGCTCTACAGTAAATGGTTTGGAAAATCTCATTTAGAAGGAGAAAATTAAAAGGTGTTGCTTCCTTTGCAGTTTTCTTATGTTCTAAATCAGAAGCCATCCACTCTCTCATTCCATGCCTGTCTCACTACTGAGAAAACCAGTTCAGTTGCAACAGGAAGTCACTTCAGATGGAGTGGGGATGTACAGGCGGACATGCCAATGCAAAGCAAGTTTTGTAAGAAAATGTTGGCCATGACGCTGCCAGGCTTGTGTGTTAGAGCCTATGGCAGAGCAGTCATCATGAATATCACTGTCATGGATATAATCTTCACAGCATGATGAATGCCAGGTGAACTATGCACTAAAAACATTCAGTGTGAGTGATTTACCCAGCAGTGCAAGCATGAGATTACCTTCTCTGTAGGCTCTGTAATCTCTTGGTTTGTCCTTTGCCCTGAAGTACTTGTATCTGACCAGAGCAGCTGTGTCCACTAAATTGGCATCTACAGCAGATTTGCTGCAGTCAGAAATGACAGTAATTTTTTTTTCTCAGGGACAACCAAAAAAAAGATGAAAAGGCATCTCAGCAATGCAGGCCCAAAGATAACAGTCAGCCAGAAAGTAAACAATGGTTTTATGCCTTAGGCACCACAATACAGCAGTGACTCACCTTCAGCAGGAATTCCGGATCCTTCAGCTCCGGTGGGGTGGGGGAGGATGATGCTTGTAAGGCTATGACTGTGCTGAGGAAACATAACGGCAGGAGACTTTCCAGTGCCCAAGAGGAGCCAGGATGGGGATGTGTCTCAGATGCAAATATCCGTCCAGGCTTGCAAATTCACATGCATAGAAGAGCTGGGGGCACCCCACTGGGATCCTGGGAGACCAACCACTTGCTTGGGGCAGTGATGAAACTCCTTGATTGTCCAGGCCTCCTGGAGAGATTTCACAGCACATCTAGGGAGGGTTCATTGTGTCAGAGTGGGAAGTGTAAGGCAGCCAGAGTCTCAGCCTAAATGCAGGCCTTTCTGTGGATATGTCTTCAATCCACGAGTCCTACATTCACCTGAACTAGTTGCAAAGATGTCCCTCTGAGAGGGGCTTTCCAGCTGTCCTGGGTGAAGACCAAGCAGCAACCACAAGCGCACGCACTACCAAGCCTCACGCAAGGCAAACACCTCACCACCAAAACACCTCAGCAAAAAACCCCCACCCCTCTCCCAGCTAGCTTCCCCTTATATCCTAGGCATGATGGTATCCAATACCCTTTGGCTATGCTCACCTCCTAGCTTCTGTGAAAAATTAACCCTATCCCAGCTGAACTCAGGACACCAGCTCAGAGTCCCACTGGAACCACTGAAAGGTCATGGCAGAGATGCAGCCCTGGAAGCCAAATTGCTCCAGAAATGCTTCATGAGCAGTATCAAAGTCTGCATGGTGGGTGGGGATGGATAAGGTCTGCATGGCCAGGTAGTGATGCTCTTGGCCTGTTTTTACCAGGAAACTTTGCACAGGAGCAACACACTGGAGTCTATGCTGACCTCCAAAGAGCAGCAAACTCTTTTCAGATGTTTGTTCTCTTTTCTTGCCCTGGAAAAAGGGGGGACTTGAAGGAGAAGCTAAGACCACGCTGCAGTGAAAAACACACCTCTTCTTATAGCCATTCAGGTTTTCTTCCCTCATCCCTGAAAGACATGACATAACATCAGGGCAGGCATCTCCTCATGGAGCAGAGCACGCTCATGCCCCTGGGGAGCTCATGAACTCCGTAATCAGCCATCTTCCATGCATATCTGTGCTCTCCAGGCCTCTGTGCCCCACTCCACGGCAGCACAGGCAAGCCTAAGACCTGCTCTTGAATGCAGTCGACAGGAGCCAGTGCCCAAGCAGGTGCTGCGCTTTAACCACTGGGCTGCACCCCCACCCTGCAGCTGAAGGGACCTGGGTGCTGTTCTGCAGAATCCAGGTCCCTGCATTGCCAGCCTTCTGCTTCGAAAAAGGATCTCTCTGTTAATTTCTACATCCACTGAACATTTCTATTTTGGCTGCAAAATTAGGCTTATGAGGCAAAAGCGAGTGGTTTTGAATCCAGCAATATGAGTGTTGTCTCACAAATGGAGTTCATCGCCTGGTGTGCAATAAGCGAATGCACACACAGAGCCAAGACACTGTGCTATGGGTACCGTGACACTGATACGGGTGCTAGGTGGTCAATCTACAAAGCTAGCACCCTTCGGTACTTTTTGCGACAGTTTATATTACTATTTTTATCAGTTAACCCCAACCCCAGCAGAGCCTCCTAATGCATGATTGGTCAACTAATTAGCATCTTTGTTACATAATACTTTTAACTCTGCATGCTCAGAGGGGAAGGGTCTCTAAGTGAGTTGGGGTCTTCATGTTGGTGGGTGTGATTTTTAGTATTATATTAAAATGAGGATAGGTTACTTTCAGATGGTGCTAATCACTGATGTGGCTGACTACTCCAAACATACCAATTAAGCACCCATTTAGTTTATGTATTTTCCAGGATGTTCCCATCTTCAAGGGCAAATCTAACAATCCTTAAGTGACTAAAAGTTCTTCTCGACAGTTCCAAGGACAGCCATCATAATCTACACAGGGAGTACATATTTGTGACATTAGCTCTACCTTGATTTGCAGCATGGGGAGAGCAAGCAGCAGGGATCTCTGATTTCACTTGACAGTAAAACCTCTTGTTTTTCCCTCCTACACCACATGCACCTGGGAGCAGGGTGTAAAAACGTGGCCTTTGTTCACAGTTGTCTCAGAGTCTTCGCAGTGGGAGACCTATGGGAGCAGAAATCAAGCAGGGTAAACAAACTGCTTTGCTCCAAACACCTGGGAACAGGCTGGCAGGTCAGGCCACCTATGGCAGCTACACAGTGTGCAGCTCCACCATGTCCTCATCCGCCTTCCAGCTCCTTCACAGCATCAGCCTCCTGCGACACTTCCAGGGCAGGGTCACACTCTCCCTGCCCTGGGAAGGGGTCTGGAGCTTTCAGTCTCCATCCTATGCTCCGGTGGTGAAGAGGGTTCCGGCACCAGGCTGGCATTACCCCACACAGGGTTTGGTCCCACCACCGAACTCAGGAAGGACAACTCCTGAACACCACTGTCACATTAAGAAGTGGCGTTCTCATTACAGCAGGATGCACGAGGGGGATACTCTGCCTCACCTGTGCAAACTAGGCACTGCACCAGCCAGAGCTGGTATCCTTGCTGACGTACGGAAATAGACTCTATAACTCAGAAGTTATAAAGTAGGTATGTTTATTGTGCGCAGATGCATGGGGGATCGCTCCACCACAAAGGTGCATAACCAAAGTAGTGACATCTGAAGATGTCACTGGGATTGTTTGTAGTGGCAACTGCCTGAGCAGAGATGATCCTTCTTGCTTGGTAGTTTGTTGAATTTCCTTTGCATACTCTATGCATAAAATTCTNGATGACCCTACAGGCTTGCAGTGTTCTTATCAGTTTAGTTCACTGGTGTCCTTGCTGACTGTCTGGTTTCTTTCACCAAAGGGTTTTATGGGCGTCCTTCGAGATGATGTAAGGCTGTTTGATCCTCCTTTCTCATGTCCGGAAAGGAAAGACAGACTCCTCTTTCCATCAGTTGTTTTCTTAAAGCTACTAATCGTTTTCTTTAGGCCATGGCTACGTGATCAACTATCGTGGCTGCATTCTCATTTCCTAGGGACGTGTATAGCTGCATTCTGCCAATTGTCTCTATTTCTACAGAGTTACTATATTAACACCTATTTCTATGTCACCCTTATATCCCTCACTACATCCAGACACATGAATTTCCCAGAACGATCATACATATTCAGCCTATTTCTGGGAACGCATTATAATATTCACCTCATCATTGCAGGTGCGGCCTGCTCATCCCTTTGTAGATGTCTCAGGTTCCCCATCCTGGTGTCAACTGCTCTGCTGGTTTACATCCAAGTCATTAACCTATCACCTCAGAATCATTAACACATTGTTTAGTTTCGGCCAGTGTTTCTTCAAGGTCGATGGCCCATCCTCTGTTAAAAAAATTCACGAGGCTTCCCCGGCCCCTCGGCACGGCCAGAGCCGGGAAAATGGCGCCAGAGGGAGCCCCGGCGGGCGGCACCGCCCCGGCCTCTGCCCCGCGGCGGGAGGGGCCGGCGGCGGGGAGGAGGCGGCTGTGAGGAAACACCCGCGTAGGCGCTGCTGGGGGGCTGGCGGTGGCCACGACCTCAGTGCCGGCCCGGGGAGCCGCCCTGCCCCGCAGCCCCTCAGAGCCCAGTGAGCTATCCTGCCCCGGCGCCCCTCAGAGCCCTTCTCCGCCATGGAGCTGGAGGATGATTTCGGTGAGGCTCCAGGTGGGGTCTGTGGGAGGAACGGGAAGGCCGGGGAAGGCGGCCGCCGCGGGCAGGACCAGGACCCGGCCCCGGCGGTGGGGGTCTGTCCGCCGCTCCCTGTGCCCCAGGGCGCCGTTGATTATTTTAATGAGGCCGGTGTTATACGTGCTCCTCACCCCGGCGCGCCCGGGGTCTGGCCTTCGGGAGGTGTGGGAGGGAAGCAGCTCGGTGCGGTGAGGCCCGGCCGGTGCTGTTGTGGGTTCGTGTTTGCGTGCGGGAGGGACAGGGACAGGGCTCTCGGTGGCGTTGCTGGGGTGGCTTTGCAGCCTTGGGGTTTAAACTGCGTCTGTTTACCTGCTCACGTCGGGGTTTTGTATTTGCTGTTTCACGTGCTGTGGTGAGGGCTTCCCTGTTCCTCTGGCTCTCATTCCTGTCTCCTTGCACTGTGTTGAGGCAGTTCGCAGAGAGAAACCAGCTCCGGTTGCTCTTCCAGGGGCAGCTGAGCCAGTGCGAAGCTTGTCCATCCTTCTTAGTGATGAAGTGTTTCGTTGGCAGCTGCTCTAAGGAGCTGGACTGGCTGATGGAGGTGCTGACCGCAGCAGCAGTGCACCCCTGAGGTGGGAAGAAGGAGTAGGTCGGTCCTTTCTTCCTTCCTAGTGACTCCCAGCGTGCAGCCTGTGACTTGTGGAACAACATCTTCACTAGCTCTCAGCCCCTGGGCTGATTTAAACTCCCTGACCTGGCTGTTGAGACAGCTGAGGACTAGTGCACGTCTAAGAGAAGGGATGTGATGGCAGGGGAGAGGCTGAACAGCAGCAGCCCATGCTTCAATCTGTTTAAACTACTGTGTGATCACATCCGAAACGTGCTGAAAGGCTGGCACGCCAGAAATGATGAAAGAACCCCAGTGTGGCTACCTTGGGTGTATCCCACAAACAGACCCACAGGCCACAGAGGGGATCTGAGGCTCTTTCTGGCTGCCTCTCTTCCTCACTGAGATGATGGAAATGTGTTTTTAAATAGATGTGTTAATATTTGTATTTGTATATAGCTTATCTATAGATCACAAACTTATATTGTGTATGCATGCACTCATGTTCCTTCTCTGTTCAGTGCCTAGATTATTAGGTGTTTTAGCTGGTTTAGTAACTCCTCAGCTCCTAAATAATTGCATGACTTATGAAAAATTTCACTTACAAGTCACATGCACCACATTAGGCATGCTGCTTCTTTAGAAATTAAACTGTCTGGCGTTCTTCCTCCAGCAAATCTAGCTATTGATCAAAAGAGTTTTGGTTCAGACTGACAATGCTCCTTGAGGCAGTGGTGGGTGTGTCACCATCCCACTGATTTTCCTCTAAGATAGCTGGAAAAAATACTGTTGTCCTCATTCACATGGAGTAGGTGTGGTTACCTACCGAAACGGTAAATTAAGGGTTACTATCCTCAGTGCTACTGACTGTTCTCTCTCTGTTTTGACTAGCATCCCAGTCACAGCAAGCTTCAAAATGAATTCGTTTGGTTATGCAAAACAGGTGCTTGCCTTAATGAATGTTTTCAAACTAAGGACAACTGGTTCAGCTCCTTGAGATCACACCCTGATGTGGTGGTATGGTTTTTTTCCCCTGCTTGGTTGTGTTACTGATGCTAGATCTTGTCTTTCTAACTTGTTGGTTTTTTTGTTTTCCTCTCTGTTCTTCCATTCTATTAGATGTTTTGGATCCAGAGAGATTAATACAGTGTCCATATAATAAATATCATCGAATCAGAGCCTGTCGGTTTCCCTATCACCTTGTAAAGTGTCAGAAGGTAAGCCGGGCTGCCAAACACAGCACTAAACGGGAGGAATTCTGTGCATATAGATATGACATGCGTGCTCTCATTCTTGTTGCGTTTTCTGGCTGGCTGGAGTTACTTTCTGACAAATAGCCTTGTTTAACCTCTCTTTCATATAACTTTATTTGTTTAGTAAGAGCTTCAAGCTCATGTGAATTCATCCGAGAGCAGTGTGGCTCTGTTGAAAGGACATAGATTCTTCATGGATAGGTCAGGGAAGAAATTCCGGTTTCTTCCAGCAGCTCACATAGAGGTCAGATACATTTTTCCACTGTAAGTTGAAGAGAGAACTCGGTCTGAGTTATGTCCACCCCTTTCTGGCTAGTGAGAGTAGAAGTGTTGTGATGCTCCAATTAATTTTTTAAATGCTGGAAATGCATCTGCATAGCAGTGTGGGTTTTCTTGCTTTGTTTTGCTAATAACTATTTAGTGTAGGTCTGGCAGAAACTGCACGTCCTGGGCTCAGCACATACTGGAGAGGTTTTTTTCATCTTTTATCCAGAATTTGAACACAAATCATTTAATAGGAAGCGTTCCTCCTTCTCTGCACCTCTGTTGTGTTCTTGATTTGTTTGTTTTCTTTAAACCTGTCCAGTGGTAGCATCTGATTGAGCTCTGGGTTTTTACTGAGAGCTTTTGAAAACTGGTTGTTCCTCTTTGTTTTTAAAATAGTATGGTAGTTCTGTGCTTTCTAAAAAAAGCAGTTGTAGTGTCTGTGTCCTGTTGTCAGTACTTAGAAACAACTCATTTTGGTGGAACCTAGTGCCTTAAAAAATATTAAGAAACAGGTGACAGTGGTGAGCAGAGATAAGCATTCAAAAGGGATTAAATTTTCCTTGTTGACTGCTGGCAAATTTTGGTGAGAATGTTCACCTGGCTCACGTGCACAGTGTTGACAAGTAAACTTTTAACCATGTTGGTTTTGTCCTTGTGTTGCATAGCTGATGACTAGATAGTTTTGGCAAGCTTTAGTGAGGCAGGTGAGGTGAGACAGTGATCACCAGCCAGACTATCAGACGCAGTTGGTGTCTGTAGGTAATTAGCAGAAGAAGGGCTTGGAGATTATNTTTCTAAAAAAAGCAGTTGTAGTGTCTGTGTCCTGTTGTCAGTACTTAGAAACAACTCATTTTGGTGGAACCTAGTGCCTTAAAAAATATTAAGAAACAGGTGACAGTGGTGAGCAGAGATAAGCATTCAAAAGGGATTAAATTTTCCTTGTTGACTGCTGGCAAATTTTGGTGAGAATGTTCACCTGGCTCGCGTGCACAGTGTTGACAAGTAAACTTTTAACCATGTTGGTTTTGTCCTTGTGTTGCATAGCTGATGACTAGATAGTTTTGGCAAGCTTTAGTGAGGCAGGTGAGGTGAGACAGTGATCACCAGCCAGACTATCAGACGCAGTTGGTGTCTGTAGGTAATTAGCAGAAGAAGGGCTTGGAGATTATTATCTGATCCATCTGAAGATGTCACTGTGATTGTTCGTAGTGGCAACTGCCTGAGCAGAGACGATCCTTCTTGCTTGGTAGTTTGTTGAATTTCCTTTGCATACTCTATGCATAAAGTTCTCTTAAATGCTTCCGCCTGCCTCAGCTTCCCTTTGCTTTGTGCGAAACGCGGCCCTGCCACATAAATGGGGACCCTGTGAGCAGAGCAAGTTGAATCCTCTCAGTTTGAACTGTGTTGGCACTGAGAAGCTCCTGCTACATGCCCAGAAGAGCTTGTGCGAGCTAGTTGAAGCAAATGATTGAAACACGAGGACACAGCAACCCTGGACAGGCTGCAGGCATATCCGAGGCTGTCGTTACCCAGTCTATACAGCCAGGGTTGCCGTGATAAAGTTTGACTTGAGTGGTAATCCTGTAGCACCAAAGTCTGCAGGTGGAATACTACCAACAGCTACCCTAGCTGTTTTGAAAGGTTTAAGGAATTTCTCTGCCTTTGTGCCTGCTTATTTAAAAAAATATCTGAATGGTTTAGATTTGCCTAACGTCTCTCCCCTGTTGTTTTTACAATAGTTTTGTCTGTGCTTTAAACCATGCAGCTATATTGCCAGTGTTGTAGCAAACTGTAGGAAGCTTAACTAAGGGTTATTTTTCAGTCAGCTTAAAGGTGGCTCAGTTTCTCACTGAACTGTGGTTTAAAAAACAGTCATGTTAGCTTCCCCTTGCATTTGTAGTAAGTGTCTGAACAATACATTGCCATTTTTTTTAGTCTCTCTTTTTAAAGCAACACCACAAACATCCTTGTTTTTTGTGATGTTGTTTTTTTTCTATGGATTAGCAAGAGATAAGTGGAGTTGAGCGATATGGAGACATGATTTTGGTTTTCCCTTGTCTAGAGCTACCCTGAAGTTGCAAAGAAGTTGGCCACGTGCCCCTTCAACGCTCGCCATCTAGTTCCTAAAGCTGACCTCAGCGATCACATAGCAAAGTGCAATGACAAAGGGTTCCTTGAGCAAGATATAGGTAAGACAACCACCCGTGCTCCAAGATATTTGTTTATCCTGGCGACTGAAGTCTCCTGTTTGTAAGGATGGCTCATAGAATAACCAAAAAGTTAGAGTTAAATTATCATCTATGGTTTTGTGTGACACAGAAGCTTTGGGGAAACTTGAGTCTTATTTGCTTTGATTTATTGGGTGGGTTCGTGAGAATACTGCAGGTGCAGGCCTTGCACATATTTTGTTACCAGGTTTGTTGAATAAAAAAGTTGTACCCTAGACTATGCGCATTGAAGTACCTCCAGCAGGAGCTGGGATGTTTTAAAGACCAGCAGGACCAGCACTTTCTTTTTGTAGAGGTGGTCTCCCTTTCTTGAGGCTTGACCACTGGTGTCATGTGAAAAGGTGATTTCTGCCAAACAGCTGTCTAAGCTACGGACACCCCTCCAGCTGTTCTCCTCCAGGGTGACCTGAATAGTTCATTCACACCAAGAGATGGGGCAGCTCCTCCCGGCTGCTCTGCTGCTGCACTTGCATCATTTGCCATACAATGAAGATTTCAGTCTCCTACCCAGTAAGACAAGGTGGGGGGGGGGAGCTGTCCAAAAGCCCCAAAATATTTAGGAAGGCATCCTGTGCAACGCAGTGTCTTCTCTATCCCCTGTAGTGGCTCTTTAACTATTGTCACTCTACAGAGCAGATAGGTGGTCTGTCTTCTGTAGAGTTGCGCTGAGGCTAGCAGCAGTGTCTGAGTTCATTAAAACAGGTTTGCTCCTCACTCAAGCGTTCCTGCTGCAAAATTTCTAGGGGGGCAGAGTCTTCTACTGTTCGTTGAAAAAGGTGAATTCAAAGTTCCTCGACTTCAGATCAGTACCTGGCTCCTGGGTATACCTAACTGTTTGCATTGTGCAGGGTTTCCTCTAAAGTCAGGAGCTGTTTCACAGCTTGATCCAAAGCACTTAATGCCTCTGAAGCAGGCTTGACTGCTACTCACTGAGTTTTTCTCTCTTCTTGAAGTGAATCAGTACTCTGGCTTCCAGAGAGAGCAGCTGAATCCTGTGAGCACGTGGCAGGCACCTCCATGTGATGAAGACTGGGAAAAAGGTGAGGAACTTCCCTGGCTGCCACACTGCTGCCTTCTCCCTGGTCCTGTCCTCCAACTCCACTTGGAACAGCACGAGTCCAGGGATGCTGTTCACTCAGGTCCCACTTACCGGACAGCCTGCATATTCTCATTCCTAAAAACATGCATTTCTCCACCTAGAAGGCTCCTCTTGGTGTAGAGAACTGTTCAACACACCTGCCGTAATTGGCATGGAGATATATTTCCAAGCATCTGCCCGTCCCCATGTAAGCTTTTGTACTTTATGTGCAATGATGACAATGGAAACATGAGAACTTTTATGTTCCTCAGTTAAATGACAGTGAAGCAGACACATTCGTCATTAGATCAACTTTTACTCCCTCTTGAACATGTAGAAATACGACAGATATTCCTGATCTGATGGTGGTTGCTGGAGTTTCTTAGTTCTGAGCCACAACATCTGTTTCCTTTTTCAGAGTCGCTGGAGCAGCCAGGTTCTCCTTTTGTTTGGGGCGTGACCAAACACGATATGAACAGGTAGCAAATGTGAATTTAATTCTTTACAGCGATGTTTTGTACAGAGGAATATTACAGCCTACTCCCAACCCAGCCTCGATGGCTGGACGTGGGCTGACTTTTTACAAACTGGGGGAGGGGGGTACTGGTTAACAGTGAACATTCTTAGGGTGCTGGTTCAGTGTTATTTGCTTTCTCAAAGGAAGCCTTTAGGGACGCAGAGACTCGGTGCTCTTGTATGTCTGTGGCAGGGTGCTCTTGCCTATGTTCAGCTGGATGTCTGGCCAGTGTGCTGGGGAAAAAGGTGCTGAACCTTTGTGCTGAATTAAATATGTGGCCAGGTGTCTCAGTCTGGAGCCTTTTCAAACAGTTATTGAGCTTCTGTTGAGCTAATGGTAAGCTAGCAGCCCCTTTTGACCTCCTGTCACCTTCAGCCTGGCTGGTGTAAGGGCCCAGTGTTAGCAGAAACTCCCCCCTCTTGCCCTTTGCAAAGCGTAATCACAGGTTGGGTTTGGGGGAGTGGGGAGTTTAATGGCCAGCTGTGAGCTGAATGGAGCTGTCCGGACTGGTTTCACGGATCCGACAGTGGATCATGGTTGCAGGACGTATACGAGGTGTGGTGACACCGCCAAAGTTGCCAAAGCATGTTTGAAGGTTCGTCTAGGTCCATATGCAGCAACAGTCCTGCACCTGACAGCTCTGTGGTTCTGTAATGAGCTCAACTGTGATACCTCTCCTTCCATAACAACAGTGACATCTGGTTTCACTCGTTACACTTTTTGGAAAGCTTTCGAGTGTTTAGAGCATATATAGAGCTGTTCAGAGCAGCCCCACCTCTGAGAGGCAAAGTACCGTCGTCTTACGTCCCTGCTCTCCTCTGCTCTGTAGCAAAATGCATAAATTTGCTCAAGTACATTTGTCGGGAGAAGTAACTGAAGTCTTTCAGTTCCAGTGCCACTTCTGAACTAAAGAACTGCTTGCCTTCAAGAGTGCGTGTCCCCGAGTCCTTCCCATGTGCCACGTGGAAAAGCTGTAAGTACTACGCCTGGTTTTGGCACTGTGACTTCTGCAGATGGTGACAGTCGCTGAAATCTGTCTGTAGCAGTGCTTTATGGCCACTGCTGCATGGGCAGGAGGGGGAGTATATGTGGTATATAACACCTGGCTCCTTGAGAGCAGCTTCTGAGGGAATCTGATGCTTGGATCATCTTCAGTATCCTTTTTTTGAAGCATCCTCAGTATTCTTTATTTCATATTCTTGACGGGCCCTTCATTACCGTCTTCCAGTTTAAGCAGCCCCGCTCCCCCGCCACTTTGGCTCTGTCTCTTTAAACAAGTCCTCCCACACTATCTACATTTAACCCCTTTCACTCCCAGCCCTCTCCCCTTTCTCCCTCCCCTCTTAAACCAAATTATTTGTTTTGTGGAACTCTGCTTGCTGTCAGGCACAGCTAAGTCAGAGCAAGGGTAAAACTAGGGCTGCTTAAAATGGAGGGGGGGAAAAAAAAAACCTATCTGGAGGGGGGAAGGAAGGAGCTGGAGCTGATGCTGAAATCACAGACCATTATTGGCCATTAGCAGCAAAGCAAAAGCTTAAAGGTGATTTGAGGAATGACAATCTTGTTTCCCCCTTGGAGCAACTAAACCTGGTGCTCTCTGGGCTTTGCAGACGTGGCTTCTGGATGAGCCAGTGACTGTGATTGCCATAGTGTCAGGCTGAATCTGCCAAACCAAATTGAAATGTCACCTGTAGAGAAGCCTTGTTGCCAAAGTTGACAAGTGGCGCTTCAGCAAAGGCCACTCTCACTTGGGAGAGTGGAGGAAATTATTGTATTTTTCTTGATCTTGTGCAAAAAAACTGTCTGGCCCTTTTCAGAGTTTTGAGTATTGGCGTCTCTTCCCCCTAGAAGTTCATTCCCCCACTTTCTAGGAACACAGAGTTTCTGCAGGTGGCAGATATTCCCTGGACCTGATGGCAGGACTCTGTAGATGTCACTGTTGCTGGATGACATGTTTTTTGCAACATTTGAGTTTGTAAAACCATCCTTGATTGGCCGAATCTTTTTCCCCAAGCATTTGTTTCATAAGCTACCCTCATCTCGATTTGGTGATCTTTGTTACTGATAAATTTACACAGCACCAGCTCGGAAGCTTTCCCTCCTCAAACAGCAGCAAGTAATTAACAGGAAAAATAACAAATTAGCAAGTTGGTTCACTTTTCCAATGCCAGCGCTGATGATCTGTGAAGTCGTGATTTGCTCCAATTGTGTATTTGTTCCGGTGGTTTGGAAACAGCAGGAGAACTCTTCTGAAGTGGTGGCGGGTTTTACGGGGTGGGGGTGGCAAGGAGAATGATTTTAAGTAGAGGAGGTAGAGTCTGATTAGGTTCCTGATCAGAGGAGTGATAGTGGGAAACAGAACAGCACGGGGAGGGGGAGAGGGATGGACATACCACTAAAATCTTGTCCCTTAGCTTGATGCTTTAAAACAAGTACGCATTTGCAAGAGGTCCCTTCAGAGTTGTGTACTGGTTTGGTGCTGACTGTAGATGGATGCAGTTATGCTTGGGGAGGGGGGAGGTGATGCCCTGTAAAGCGGCAGATGTGTGTGAAGTGGGGGATTGGACTGGATGATCTTTCGAGGTCCCTTCCAATCCCCAACATTCTGTGATTCTGTGAATTCAGGCCTTGGTGTAGCAGCAACTATTGTAGAACCATTTCAGCAGAAGTCAGGAACCACACAACAGAGTAATTTCCAGGAATTTCTACCCTGCACCATAAGCTTGTGTCTCGCGTCTGCAAAAGTGTATATTAGCTGCACTGTGTACATCTGGTACGCTATATATTGCTGTTTTCAGGGTTATATGGTGTTTAGAGTGATTTCAGTGGGACATTTGTGAGAACATTTGGTTATTTGCTGGGGAGGTGCAGAAAACCTTCTCTGTAGTAAGCTGTGGTCATCACATCTGTGACTCATGAAGTCAGATGTGAGGGCCTCCTACAGCCTGGAGAGCGTGAAGTTCTGAGAGTTTCTCCAGCCTGTAAAGAGGCTGAGACTTCCTACTGCGTAATGTTTGTTTAAAATCATCTGGATCAGCCAAACCTAGAAGTAGTTTTATGTGCATGTGCTTTTTGCTTTTTATCTTGTCAACGCCTGAATTTGTCCACACAGGGTGTGTAAAGCGGACAGTTTGGGTTTTAAACTACATCATGATTTACAGAGATTTCTGTCTTCTTCCTAGAAAGCATCCTGATTGCGCCTTTGCAGTTTCAAGCCTTAACTTTGTTGCCTGGGTGCCTGCTGCTTCAAGCCGTACAATAGTGGGGAATCCCCTGTGAATTCCTTACAGTGTGCATAATGCCAGACAGGTGAAGTTTAAAGAATACACTTAATTACTTGTCTAGTTCCCATTAGGGTTTTGTTAAAATATATTTCAGAGCTTTAATGTAGCTGTTCTTTGTTGGGGAGCTAGGGGAGAGGGGTGGGAATGGTTTAAATTACTAAAAATACATGTTTGAGACTGTGTAAATGTTTGGATCAAGCAGTATATTTTTAAAATGGATGAAAACTACAAAATGGGATCTAAATATACCAACACATAGAATTAAGAAACCAGACATGGTATTTTACTAGAAAGAAATTAATGCCTTTCAAATTTTGAAAAGGATGTTCCTCAAAATACTGAGTTTGCACCATTACTGCCAGTGTAAAGTGACACAGCATTATTTTAAAGTTTGGTTCTGTCAAGGTTCTTGTTGGCAATTTTGAATAAAAAGATGATTAATACTCTTGGACCCATCTATCTTTCTAAAAGACATCTGCAGTGTTACACTCTTGCTCCGTTGAATAATTAAAAGCTTACACACAAGTCCTCCACTGAACTTTCATTTGTCACCACTTTCATTCAGAGTGAGGAAGACATATGTCAGCTGCTCGATCATTTGTGGTTTGGCTGCAGTAGCTTATTTGCAGGATGGGTGGGCCCAGAGCGTTATAATTTTACAGGTGGATGCCATAATTGGGTGCCATTGTCCCAAGCTCGTTTAACTGCCAGTTGGTGAAAGACCGGCAGCACTCAGTCAGTAAGTACCTGCCTTTTGTTGGGTCTCACCGCTTGTCTGCACTGCAGAGGACGTGAGCTTGGGGTGCACCTACTCCCAGGAGGAACATGATTCCAGGCCCCAGCTCTTTGTCAGCAGGAGTCCTGGGAGAGCGCTGTTCTCCAGTAGCCCTGCCTTCCTGGAATGGACCACGAGCAGATGGGCTGGAAGGTCATGGTTGGGACTTGAAAATGTCCCCTGACATAATCAGGGACAGGGACTACAAGAAGTGGGTTTGTCTTGTAGGGGAGGTGCAGCTAACACATGACAGAGCTCTGAGGTATGAAACCCCGTGTCCTTCTGGAGAACTTCCTCAAGCACCTCCTGCATGTGCTACTGCCTGTGAAGAGCAGGAAACCCATCGTTCTACTGTTCTCTGGTGATGTGGGAATGTAAGGTTTTAAGGATGTAACCTTATAGCAGCCTTCCAGTATTTAAAGGGGGCTACAGGAGAGATGGGGAGGGATGCTTCTTCAGGGAGTGGAGTGACAGAACGAGGGATAATGGCTTTAAGCTGAAAGATGAGAGATTTAGATGGGATATTAGGAGGAAGGTTGTTTTTCCTGTGCGGGGGGTGAGGCAGTGGCCCAGGGTGCCCAGAGAAGCTGTGGATGCCCCATCCCTGGAGGGGTTCAAGGCCAGGCTGGATGAGGCTTTGGGCAACCTGGGCTAGTGGGAGGTGTCCCTGCCCATGGCAGGGGGTGGAACTCGATGGTCTTTAAGGTTCCTTCCAACCCCAACCTTCCTGTGATTTTAATGTTTTTAAAAACTAATCTAAATGGCACCTACTCCAAGGTGGCAGAGTGAGGACGTTCATGGGCTGATCACTGCAGTCACAGCCACGTAGTCCCATGTGAAATCTCTCATGCTGGGCAGGCTGTGCAGTGCTGGAGCCTTCACCCCCTTCCCTAGATGCTGAATGTGCCACGTGCCCAAAGAAGCTGATGGTATGTGGGGAAACATCGGCCACTTCTGGCCTCGGGGCAGGGGGAGGTTCTGAGCACACACCTGGGTGACTCTCCCTCAGCCTGGGTTTCTTGGTAGGTCAGTGGTGTCTGTGCTCACTTTGTGGGCCCACCCTGCCTGTTGGGCTGTTTCTGCCTTGTCCGAGCAACCAACTCTGTGGCAACAGGACTGGTTTGACTGGAAATGCCTGTGGAAATTTGGGATAGAAATGGCTGGGTCTGGAGTTGTCACTGGTGATTGAGGAGGGAGGAGGGGAGGCGGCGTTCACCTTCAGGCACAGATTCCTCTGTCTTGGGGAGCCTGGACACCCTGGAGTTCTGTGTTGTTTCTCCCAGTGCCCTCAGCCCTGTGTGGTGTTTGATGGGTCTCCCCACCCCTCATTTGCACCCGGACACAGATGCTGTGGTGGGTTGACCTTGTCTGGATGCCAGGTGCCCACCCAGCCGCTCTGTCACTTCCCTCCTCAGCAGAACAAGGGGGGAAGAAAATAAAATGAAAAACCTGGGGATCAAGACAAAAGCAGTTTAATAAAGCAAAAGGGCAAGGCCACATGCACAGAAGCAAATGAATACAAAGATTTTATTCTCTACTTCCCATCAGTAACTGGTGTCCAGCCACATCTTGGGAAGCAGGGCTTCAGTATGTGTAGTGGTTGCTCCTGGAGACAAATGTCATAACGAATCCCTCCCCCCCCCTCCTTTAGCTATTATTGCTGAGCAGACATCATTTGGGATGGAATATCTCCTTGGTCAGTTTGGGTCAGCTGTCCTGGCTGTGTCCCCTCCCAAGATCCTGCCCACCCCTGGGGCTCTGAGCCTGCTGAGGGGGAGGGTGGTGTTGGGGAGGCAGCTTGGATGCTGTGTGAGCGCTACTCGGCAGCAGAAAAAACACTGGTGTGTTACTGGGAAATATGTTCACGTGATCCGTGTCGATATGAAGCAATGAGGCCATATAATGGGACGTGTCCCTCTTTGTGAGGGTGGTCTCTGACTTATTTTGATTGTCCTTGTATAATTGTGGGTAGTGGAATGCTATGTATATAGTTCACGTCCTGTTGCCAAATTAATGTTAATTACACAGTGTTAATTGTGAAAAGCTTGGGTGGAGGGTCTGAAAAGTTACTGGAAACTTAATTACACAGTGTTACTGGAA